>KK121243.1:124424-151919 GCA_000611955.2 Stegodyphus mimosarum
CGGATCTTCTTGAAACTATTGGTTGTCTACTAAGATTTCGATTGCATGAATTCTCTGTTACATGTGATGGTAAGCAAGCTTTCTTACAGTTGTCACTACATAAAGAAGATAGGGACGTCACAAAATTTTTTGGTACAAATTAAAATCTGATTCATCTCAACCTACTACTTTTACAGATGAAATAACTGTTTACAGATTTACTCGTTTACCATCGGCCTTACTTGCAGTCCGTTTTTACTCTGTGCTGCCACGCGAGAATTGGCTGCAAAACATATCGCAGAATTCTCAATTGCTGCACCAATGATAGCTAAACATCTCTATATGGATGACTTTCTTGCTAGTATGGAAACTGATACACGCATTATAATTATCACGAGATCAAGAATTTAATGGCTCTAAGGAAATTGCCTATGGAAAAATGGGCTACAAACTCTTTGAAACGCAAAGATATACTACAAACATATGAAGAATCTCACAAAACGGAAACAACTGTCTTAGGTATTGGCTGGAATACAAATTCTGATACTTTGAAGCATCCATTCAAGACTTCCCTCTGTGTTTCTACAGACAAACCACTTACAAAGAGATGGTTACTCCGCTGCATTGCTAGGTTTTATGATCCCTTAGGACTTTTTTCACCGTTTACTATCCTTGGGAAAATCTTATTCCAAGATACATAGATTCTTGGAATCAAATGGGATGAATTACTACCTGCTAATTTATCGACTTTATGGTGTGCAACTGTAAAAGAACTTGATGACATTTGCTCCCTTCAAATTCCTCGATGCATAGGCATTTCATCACATGTTCCTTTTGTTATTCATGTGTTTTGTGACGCATCTGAACGTGCCTATGGTTCAGTTCTGTACATTGTTACTTTTAAAGGTGACCAAACAAATGTGAATTTAGTGTGTAGTCGCAACAAACTAGCTCCTATAAAGAAAGTTACCTTACCTCGTTTGGAGCTCTTGGCGGCCCTGATGGGAGCACGATTGTTGCAATATTTCTGTGCTGAAACAAACATCTGTTCGTCAAATGCAACATTATGGAGTGATTCTCAAGTTGTCTTAGGGTGGATACGCAATGACCCCAGCAAGTGGAAAACTTTTGTTAGCAACTGAGTAACAGAAATTATTTCCTATACTAATCCTTCACAATGGAGATATTGCCCTGGCAGAGACAATCAAGCTGACAAACTCTCTCGAATTAAATCTCGAGGTGTTTCACCATCAACACTAAGAAATCTGGAAATTTGGTGGAATGACCCTCCATGGTTAGTCAAATCTCCAGAATATTGGCCTCATTCTGATAGTATTTCTAAAGATTACTGTCATAACTTAGAAGCAAAGAAAAGGTTCAGACCCTTCACATCGTATCTACTCGACCAATCATAAAGGCTAGAAACTACAGTTCTTACTTTCAATTGTTACGTGTAACATCTTGGATTCTTCGCTTTATTCACAACTGTAGGAAACAAGAAAAGTTAGTGGGTGAGTTACATGCTACAGAACTAAATCAAGCGCGTATTTATTGGATACAGACTGTTCAGAAATAATCCTTTCCTTCAGAATATGAAGTTCTGTTAACAGGAAAATCACTCCCTAAGAAATCAAGAATAAAACAATTTAACCCTTTTTTCAAGAACAATGTTATACTTCTTGGTGGTCGACTACAATTTTCTGATTTAATTCATGCTGAGAAACATCCCATATTATTGAAAAGTTCTCATCATTTTACAAGCCTACTGATACGCCAAACCCATTTACGAATGCATCATCTCGGTGTTCGGATTGTACTTTCTCAGCGCTTCGTTCAGAATATTGGATATTAAGAGCAAGGCAAGTTATTAAAAAGGTGATAAAGACTTGCCTTCCATGTAAAGTACTGAAACAAAAGAAAAGTGAACAGATAGAAGCTCCATTACCAGCTGAGCGAATTCAAAAGTCATCCCCTTTCGAAACTACCGGAATTGATTTTGCTGGACCACTCTACGTAAAAAATAATAATTCCGTTACAAAAGCTTACATTGTCATCTTTACATGTGCTACAACTCGAACTATCCACTTAGAATTAGTTTCCGATCTGCGTATTGACGTCTTCCTACTTGCATTAAAACGTTTTGTCTCTAGACGTTCACTTCCTCGCACAGTATACACTGATAATGCCACAAATTTCTTCGCTGCTGACAAAGAGCTGAAATTATTCTGGGATACTATATCCTCTGCCAAGTCACAACAATTCTATGCCCACCACAACATCAAATGGAAATTCATCGCCCCACGAGCGGCTTGGTGGGGATGATGGTGGGAAAGAATTATAGGCTCAATTAAGTGATGCCTGCAAAAAACATTACGTAAGGCTCTTTTGGATGACGCTGGTTTGATCACTGTATTATGTGAAGTCGCTCTTAACAGTAGACTGATTGTCCATGAATACGGAATAAAAGATGACTCTGAAGAAGCTTTAACACCCTCACACTTCCTCATAGGAAAGAAATTAACTACTATTCCTTCCAACCCCATAAATCCTGAAACAAATGTAAATCGTATGTGGAAGAATCGTCAACATTTGATGGACTCCTTTTGGAAAAGATGGCAAAAGGAATATCTGATGGACTTGCGTACATTTCATCAAGAGCGTAATCCATCTGAAACAAATAAAATCCGGAAAGGGGACATTATCCTACTACAAGAAAATGTTAGAAATCGCCACACCTGGAAAAAGGCCCATGTTGAGGAGCTAATCCTTGGCCGCGACAAGAAAGTCCGTATTTGCGCACCAATGGACATACCATTACCCAACCTGTGCAGCTGGTCATCCCCCTGGAGATTGACCAGGGTGGGGAGGATGTTGCGGCAAAGCCAGCGAACTATTAAAAATAACATTACCCTTTTGTAAATGGCATTACTTACGTTTTTTTGTATTCATAAATGTTTTTGCTTGTTCTATATGTTTATGTTAGGAAATAAATAGGCATAAAATACTATCTCTTAATATAGTTGCCTTCTATCAACCCCTAAAGTTTTGCTCTCTTGTTCAAATTCACCCTGTATATATATATATATATATACATACAGGATATTTCAGCAAATATGTTACAGATATTCAGTAGAGATAGAATACACCTAGAGGATGGAAAAACGCATAGTAATGCATGGCCAGAAACGCTTTCTTGCCACGGTAGTGACGACACAAAACACAATAAATGAAGAACATGAACAGGGTGAAAATATATGTTTGTTATGTTAGTGCAGCGGAAACCAAGAAATAAGAGCAAAAACATATGATCATCATCAAAGAAGATGCTCAAAATTACATTCGAAACCTATCCTCAGCATGGAATCGACAGGAGTGGTCTGGTCCATTGGCCACCGACCTCATTTGCACTGACTACTTCCTCTAGGGGGTAAGCCAACACCCTGGTGTACGAAACCCGCGTCAGAAGTACTCAGGAACTTGTTGCACTCACCATAGCATCTACTGAGGAAGTCCGGGACCTGTCGGGTATTTTCCAGAACATCAGGGTCTTCCATGTTCCCGAGATGTCAAGCGTGTTTCAGGGCTCGGGATCATAATTTCAAACACCTTCTTTGATGACAATCGTTGTCTATGTTGGTCTTATTTCTTGAATTCCGCTGTACTCAGCAAAATAAGCATGGCCCTCACCCTGTTCATGTTCGTCCTTTCTTGTGTCATTACCGCGCCAAGAAAGTGTCGTCATTCATTGCTATGTGATTTTTCATAGGCTAGATGTATTCTATCTCTCCTGAAAGATTGTAACCGATTTGCTGAAACACCCTGAATATACAGTGAGAAAGAGACGGAGAAAATCGTAATCTATATGCTACTACAGTCCATTCCAGTTAGCCAAGTTAATACCAGCTACAACATAGCCTGATCATCCAAGTACAGTTAAAAAATACAGGAAAGAGAAATAATCCATATTATAACTAGTAAAAAGTACTAATTACAAGTTACCTATATTTTCAAGCAGTTTAATCTTGAGAATAAGTTCATTTAATTATGAAAATTAAATGAATATTCAAAGCTATATCAGAAACTTTCTCCCACCTTTCCGAATGCCTTTGTGGCGCAATTGGAAGCATACTCAACGCGTATTCGAGAGGTCCATCTCCTGCAGCGAAAAATTCTAAAAGACTTCTGCAAGTGGCGCCCGACCTAAAAGGTGGTGGACGTTAATTCGTCGCCATCAGGATTGGTGATTGGGTTCCCTAATCTCCAGTCACCCTTTAATGGGGAGAGTATGTAAGGTAATTTCTCTGACCTTCCGCATACCTTCGTGGTGTGATTAGAAGGATATTCGACGTGTATTCGAGAGGTCCAGGGTTCACGTCCCAGAGAGGCACTGTACATTTTTCACGTCTTCCGCTTCAAAATAACCTGATGGTTATAGAGCTAAAACTGTAAATAATAGATTTAACGTAATTATAAGTGAAGATATTACGTCGTAAATGGCATTAAAGAACATTACTTATAAGAAATCACGAACAATATTACTGAGGTCAAACTCGCGTTAAAATTCGGTCAGAATGCTTCTTTTTTTATTTGTGACAATAATTTTTTCATCATTCCACAATAAACAAAATAAACGTTTTATTTAGAACGTGGCCTACTAAATCTACCAGCCCAAGTTGATTATGCAGAGTTTTATCATTACTGTTGCATTTTGTTTTTGATGCAGATGGTATCTTGCGCAAAATCTAGACTTCGAGATTTTGCAGTCGATGCGTTATATGGAGCAAGAAATTTCTTTAAAGTATTACAGTGGTGGTATAAAATAAAACATATAGAAAAAATCTTATTATGAAATATAGGTTACTTTTTAAATGATTCACTTTGTTACATCTGGTGCACAATGAATTCTTATAATATGAATGATAGTGAAATATTTTAGACCTTTCGATTAACAACATCTGACCGAGAAGTTGTATTTATTTATTGGCACCGGAGGTTTCAACATACAGATGAATTTATAGGTACGTTCCGTAACTCTGGTACTCTTTGCAAAGGAAATTATTTTCCTTCAGGTTTCAACATTTAAAATGTGCTACAACGTTAAATGTAGAAAATAATTTGAGATCAATGCAAGCATCCAGGAAACAAATGCATAACGTCATAACATATGTAATGTAAATCTTAAAATAAAACATGATTTCAAATTATTGCAAGCAAGGAAATAAAACAGCTATTAACCATCTTTTCCCCTCCACTTCCAAAAACAAAATAACCTGCAACCTATAGTACTTGTTTCCAAAAATTAAGGAAAATCCCCAAAATAGCGATAACTTGTCCAAAGACAAACAGTCTCTATAAAATTTGAATATTTTCTCAAATAAGAGTTGTTGAGTAAAACTGCCATATGCAAATTAGTGGCGCTGCAATCAGAATACGTCATCTACGAGGAGCATAAAATTGCATGTTTGAGTGCAAGCCTGCAAGTTTCCCTGTGATAAGAAATCTGAGATAGCCAATTCGTAACAATGACCTCTAGGCATCATTTTCCCGAAGAATTGCGATGGAGAGTTATTGGGAGACTACAGGCAGGGTAAAGTCAGATAGAAGTGGTCAGATGGCTAAATGTGAGTCCTTCTGTGGTTCATGGTCATTGGCAACAATTTCTAACCACAGATTCAGCATCCAGGAGGTTCAGCTAAGGACGGCCAACCGCTATGATGAGGGCCGATGACCGATATTTTTTGTTATGCATACGAAGGAATAGAACCGCTACTCCGACTCAACTCAGATCCTCCCTTACTGCAGCCACCGGAAGGTTGGTGTCAATGTCAACTGTACGTAGAAGGCTTCATGGAAGAGGTCTGTACGCGAGGCGACCAACCACTTGTGCGCCACTCACATGACATCATAGAAGGGAACGTTTGAGATGGGCACGCCAATATATTCACTTGATAGCTGACCAATGCAGGGCTCTTCTCTTTACGGATGAGTCCAGGTTTAGCCTCCAAAGCGATAGTAGGCGTTATTTAATTTAGAAAGAACACGGAACCTGTCATTATTTATCAAACATCCGTGAAGGAGATGCATACGGAGGAGACAGTGTCTGGTTTGGAATGGTATCTCTTTGGCTGGATGCACAGACCTCCATGTCTTTCTACGCGGGACTGTGATTGCTCAGGCCTATAGCAATGACATCCCTGACACTTATGTATATTGTTCTACTGGGGCAGTAGGTGATGATTTCCTGCTACAGAACGACAACGTTAGACCTCACAAGGATCGCATCGTGGATGATTATCTTCATAAGCAAACAGTTCAGCTCTTGGAGTAGCCAGGTCGATTACCGGGCATTAAGGAGTTGATAGACCGTATAGTTGGTAGCATCACACGTCGCTGTATTTGCTGTATTGCGTCTAGGGGGTACTAGTACTCCATATTGAAGATAATTTTCCTATACCAAACAAACATATCTGATTTGTTCATTTCATACATATGCTAATTTCTATAACAAAATAATTACCTGGTAACGTCTTTTCATGTTATTTTATACCTTACTTTGTATTGTATATCGAGGGTCAGTTTCAGAAAATTCTACTTGTAACCTCTTGAATAATCGTCACTTTTGTGATTTTCCCGTAATTAGTGATAACCAGCGTAGCAGTAATTAATGATCAACACAGACAGTGAATAGTCCATATCTGAGAGGTTTAGGAAAAGACATTTTATTGAACAGAGCGTTACTGCACCACTAAAATCTCCAATCTTGTCGATGGTACCATATATCTGCTCAACCAAGCAAAGTAGGTGGGGGGACGAAAAACTGAAAACCGTATATTTTCTAGCTTAATTCCCCTTTTCTTTTTACTGATTTAAAGCAATTGAGGAGACTAATTTTTATTGCTTTAATATTATCTGTTAATGAAGATCGATATTATTAGTTTAAATATAAAACTAAAAAAAATATTATAAAACACTCAAAAAACCTTTTTTTATAATTTTCGGAAGTTTGTTAAAAAATAAAATTAAAGGTAACTTTTTTATCAAAATTTTTTAATCGTAATTCTAGAGATTGTGGCGGCTATCATTTTTATAAGTTTTGCACTGCATGTTTGGACTCGGAATGCAAAGTTCGGATTCAGGGAAATTCGTTCGCAGCCAGCTTAAAAGTATATAAATCAAGCTATTTCTTCAAACCGCCGTAAAGAGCAGAAAGGCCGAGGAAAACGAGAGGGCGATGTAAAGAGTGGCAAGACACAGTGTACTACGTGATTCAGTGCGCGAGGCAAACGAATGCCTGAAGGAAGCAACGTCAAATGGTCCAACAAAGAAATACTGAATTTTCAGTCTTTGTAGCACTGCTGGTATAACATTTTTCAACGTTACGTTTCTCTTGATTTCCTGGGCACACATTGGTGACTTAGCTTTACTCGTAACAGATTGTCAAATGTCTGAAAATATGTGAAATAAATGTTTCCCATTGTACTTACTATTTGGATTTACTTAAAGTATTTTCGGGACACTTCATTGTTTTGTACTTTACTCTTTTCAGGCTTTTGTTCTAGCTAGACACTGCCCACTGTTGACATATATCAACATCACAGTAAACCCTTCCCAAGCGCTGACTTGCAGAACGTAGTTTTGAGTATATACGTTTTCTTAATTGCCTCCATTTAATCTGTTCAGTACGAGAATTTCTATTATACGCCGTACGCTGCAGAGTATAGGCCGCGTTGCAGTAGTTCTCTTTAATGACTGGTTTGAAAATTCATGCATTAAAGAAGTTGAATAAAAAATAAAACAATGGTTCAGGATGCGATGCCAAATGTAAAGATTTTATTACATTCACCGAACATCACTTCCTTAATCCAACCAATGACTCAAGAAATTATAAAAATATTCAAAGCCTATTATGTCAGGCATATTTACATATCTGAAAATAAAGCACTAGACGAAGGAAACCAGGACATATTAATGGCATTTTAGAACCAATTCAATATAAGACACTGCATAGAAATGATAAAACTCGCATGAATAAAAGCGAATTCATCAATTCAGTTTATTGTATTTAAAGGATGCCAATAGTTTTTCCAGTTAAACTTGCATTTTTATTGCATTATTGCCATATATTTTTATATTTTATCATGAGTATAGATCCTGTTAATACTAGACATGAACTGGCAAGGATCGCTTTTAGAGTTTCACCTTTTTTGGAAAATGATCCTGACATATGGTTTCTTTAAAGTGAATTATAATTTACATTTCTGGCATTACAGATAACTTCAGAAAAATATCACTCTATAGTGGCCGAACCCGACTCGAAGGTACGATCGTATGTCAGACATCATTCGTAAATCTCCGCAAAATAATGCTTGCTTTGTTGTTAAAATTACAATTCTAACTCATTTTTCTCACTCGGCTGAGCGTTTGCGCCAGTTAGCTCGAGTTCCAGATGGGAAATCGGCGTCTTTTGCAATTATTATGTCACATTAACGCTTTAGCAGTTGGCCGTGTTGACGATGATGATTTGTTCATTGTGGACGCAACAACTGTCCACTTAGATGTAACAAATTCTTTCTTTTTATAAGGTCTATGGATAACATGAGAGTGATTGCAGAAAAAAAAAAAAAAAAAAAAAAAAAAAAATTAAGTTCAACGGCAGTGGTCGCTACATTCTCAAGCAGGTCTGATGGTTTAGAATTATTGCTTTGTGAAGTACAAGTTTTGGCAAGAGAAATTAAAAAACGCTCTCAGTTTCTCAGTGATCAGCAATAAAAGAGCCCTAAAAAGATCAAGTTCGTGTGGCTCAAGTGGTTCTAAGTTACCAAAACGTGTTTTTGGTAATATAAAAAGTACCCTGCCAGGGCTAACAAATACATTTCGTCCTGAAAACTGGTTGAAACGCCGCTGATCATTCGCAATGACAGTAGGGCTGAAGGCAGAACGATGAACAGTCTTGCGTGTTTCAGATAAGGGACTACGCTTTCTCTCTGATAGCGGTGCATCGGTGAGTTGTTTCCTTAATAAATTTCTTAAAAACCTTTTCAGACAAAAAAGTGAATTTACACGTTTCGCAGCTGATGGTTCTAAATTCCATACGTTAAAAATTTGGAATTAAACCTAGGTTTACGCAGAAATTTTGTTTTTCCTTTTGTGATTGTGGATGTATCTCATCCCATTGGATTTTTTAAAATCGCATGTTAATAGATAGCAAGGCATCTATTAGAATAAATGTTCAAACTTCAACTCATTTTATTAGTAACAGTACTCCTATTACTTAGAATTTGCCATTTTATGCATTGCTACTTAAATTTCCAGAACTTTTAGGTTTTTCACTGAGAAGTCCATTAAAGCACATGCGATTCAATACTTTATCAACACGAAAGGATCATCACTTCATTCTCGTTTCAGGAGACTTTCTCCGGAAAAATTCAGGTTTGGGAAAAGGAACTTAAATCGTTATTCAAATTAGGCATAATTCAGCCCTCAGAGAGTTAGTGGTGCCTAAAAAAGACGGACTATGGTGTGTGTTTGTAGAATCTATCACAATTTAAATTTAGCGATTTTCAGATCGTTACTCAGTGCCACATATGCACGACTTTATTCACATAGTGGAAGGGGAAAAAAAATTTTTTTCAAGAAATGACTTAGTGAAAGCCTATCACCAGATCCCAGTTCATCCACATCCTAAAATGTCACTCATAACTCTTATCAGGTTATTTGACTACAAATGCATGTGTTTTGGATTTCGTAACGCAGCACAAACTTTTCAAAGATTATCAATAACGCCTTAAGGGACATCGACTGTTCCTATGTTTATTTAGACATCTTGGTCAAAGTTGACTTGGAAAAGGTATTTAAAAGGTTACATTGAATATCGAATAGTTATCAGTCATGACAAATGCCTGTTTGGACAAAAAAAAACTATTCTGTTTAGATTTTCAGCTGCCCTGTAACGGTATATCCCCCTTGCTTGGCAAGGTTAAGGTTCTAAAAATTATCATTTACCTTCAACTATTGTTAAGTTAGGCGTTTTTTAAAAATTTAAAATTCTTATCATTAGTTTACCCTCAGTGCTGCTCAGTTACAGGCTCCGTTGCACACGCTACGCTTAAATGGGAAACCAAAAACAATAGGACACCATTGGTTTGGTCTGCGGCCGCAAAATCTTCCTTTGCATCTTGTACAAATTCGATAGCTAACGCTACATTGCTACTGGGTCATAATCCTAACTCTAGGTTGTCTCTTTCTAAAGACGCCTCAGAAATTGCAATCGATGCAGTGTCACAACAGGTAACAGCATACTGATAATCGCTTCGAAACTTTGGCATTTTTCTTGCGAAAATTAAGGTTGGCTGAGATTGAATACAGTTATTTGATAAAAAAGGCTCGTGGTTTATTCCGCCGTTAAGCATTTTTATATACGTTCCAGCCTTGCAAATTTGTAACTTACATGGATCATAAACTTTAGCATTTGCTATGTAGAAGTCTGGTGAAAGGTGTTTTCCAAAACAACTTCCATACTTTGAATTTAGAAGCCAGTTTACATCTGACATATTATATGTTGGCGGTAAGCAGAACTTAATTCTTGATGATGAACTTACAAGGTATTTCCTATTTCTTGGCATGCTTTTGTGGTGTAGTGGTCAGCACGCTCGGCGCGTATTCGAAAGGTCCGTGATTCGAGTCCCGGCGAAGGCAGTGCTCATTTTTCACATTTCCTGCTTCCAAAAAATACCTAATATCTCAACAAACTTAGTTTCAGAAATAACTGTTCCTTCACCTAGACTTTGCTGAAATGGCTCGTGAGCAATCAGCTGACAAAAAAAAAATTACTTAACTCTAAGACTGGTTTGAAATTGCAAAACTTTCAGTGGATTACCAATCTTCACTGCATGGTGATGTTTCACATTCATTCCTTCGACCGTATACCTCATTCCCTCCCGATATCATTTCGAAAGAAAATTCTGATCGCTTTGATATATTTACTAAGTGGTAGAAACTTTCCCTTAAAAAACCTACGTGCGTACTATTACAAATGCGTTTCTTGGCGGGTGGGTATCACGCTTCGGTATTCGTGAAAAAATCACAATGATCGAAGAGCAAATTTCGAAAGTCAATATTTAGGTTCCTTTAAGAATCGAACCACTGCTTACAATCCTAATTGCAATAATAATACGGCAAAGAGTCTACACCACTATTCGAAGGCCACCCTGATGTGCAGCAACTCTACAGACAGAACGGGCACCCTTCCACTACTATTGCATGGTCGGCATTCTAATGTCAAGCGTGATTTAAAAGTCTCACTTACAGATTTTGTTCATGGAGGTCCTCTGAAACTGCTAAGAAATGCTGTAGAAATTTGCCCCAAATTGCTGTTTCCCAATTGAAATCTCACCGATCTCAGCAAATTAATCAGCAGCTTAAAATGATGGATTTGAGACCATCTTCAGCGTTTGAGTCATACATCCTGTGATGTCTTCATCTACCTGGAACTCTTTACCTGCTACAGATTTCTTTATGAGACAAGGTTCCGTTAGTCTTCCTCTACAACAGCGGTACCTTGGATTGTATGTCATGACTTCATGTCCAGATAACTACTTAATAGTGAACATTAAAGGCAAGGCTATATCCGTATCTGTTGATCGTCTGAATCCTGCGTTTATCCTACGTCCCTGGCCCAGGTGGATGAGCTTGACGAAGCACCCGCGACAACGACATTGATGACCACTAAGACTTTCGTAACGAGATTAGGTCGTATTTCTCGACCTGTGGTCCAGTTCTAGTGCTGACGTCCTTCGGACTCCAGAAGAAGGGGTGTGTGGTGGCCATCATTTCTAAGTTTCGTATCCCTCAGGAGGAAATGATTCCTTGTTATTTTAAAGATTCACCGTGTTCTGTTGTAAACAAAGTTTGGATGGACAGAAATGAGTATGAAGCCACCTTAAAAGTATATAAACCAAGCTATTTCTTCAAACAACCGGAGAGAGCAGACAGGCTGAGAACAGAATGAGTGGGAGGCGGAACGAGTGGCAAGCCGCAGTGGATTACTTCAGCCTGTGTTTAAGGGCAACAAGTGTCTAAATGAAGCGAGGCCAGATTACGCAGTAAAGAACAATGGACTTTCAGTCTTTATAGCATTGCTGCTATAACTTTTTTCACCGTTACGATTCTCTGAATTAAAGGCAAGGTGTCATTTTCAATTTTACTTTGGTTACGTTAGTTTAATAATTATTGTTGCTTAAATGGGGTATAATGAATAATGGTTTATTGTTAGCAAATTTTGTTTTAATATACCTCCTGCTTACATGGAGTCATATGAGGGGTAGGACAGGTTGTTTCTTGTTACCAAGAGATTACAGATTATAAATCCTTGATGTTTTCAGGAAGAAAGGTATGTTTAAATCGCTTGATGCAGTTTTTTGATGCAAGGTGTGCAGCTGAAACTTTCAAGCAGAGGTTCTGCTTGTCTAGTTAAAACTTTCAAACAGTGGTTCAGATCCAACAGCTGTTAAGGTATCCTCTGAATGAAAATTTATTTTGACATGGATAATATGTACAGAAAAGTTTCATAAATTTGATCGCGTTATCAGCAATTTGAGGGAAAACATTCAGCTTCTGTAACCAAAAAAACTATGAAACATGCTTTCTTGCAACTAATTTTGAGATTTTCATCTCACGATACCTCAATAATGTTCTTCTTTTCTTTTCAACGAAGTCAGATAGGTTGAAATCACTGGAAAAAGGATATTCAAAACTTGTTTTCTAAATTTTCTAAAAAATATTTACCACCATCTTCAGTCAAATATAATTCTATATTTTTCATAACTAAAGCAAGAACCTCATTTTTTCTTTTAGGCTTCAGTTTGAAGCACTCACTCCATTCAGCCTCAAAATTATCGGTCTTTTTAGACTTTATTTTATTGAGCAAGTAGCGGCCTATTTGTCTAATAAAATATTTATGTTGGAAAACGCTCATATAGATAATGTTGCCTAGAAGTCTTTTATATAGTAAAGAAAGTGAGCTACACTTACCTTGTGCTACGGCTAGCACAATCAAATTACACTTGTTTTTAGGTATTGATGTTAGTTAAGGTAGGAATCGAGCTTAAAAAGCTCTTCTAAAATACAAAAATTCCAAGGAGTCAATTTCTTGCCATAAGCCTCAGAAAGTTAGGTGGAACTAATGGTTTGATTTGTATATCACCGGCATGAAGTCAAAATATTAAGCTAGTCTTAGCAATATTCACAAATTATGTGATTATTACAGATTCATGAAAAATGTGCAAACAACATCCTTTACCACTCTGTTTTCTAAGGAAATAACCAATTTTTATGTCATGGCAATAATTTCTATTAATATCGCAAATCTTCAAAAAGGAACTGAACAGCAGAACCGTAATATTTGAAGGCGGAGAAGATTTTTACAACTATTGGAAAAATTTCAAAGTGCCATTAAATTTCTGCGATAACTTTTCTCGAATTTCGGATTTTTTAAAAAATATTTTCTAGTTTCTATTATAAATGTTTTGATAATTTATCATACTTAAGAGAATTA
Source organism: Stegodyphus mimosarum (assembly GCA_000611955.2). Classification (NCBI taxonomy): domain Eukaryota; kingdom Metazoa; phylum Arthropoda; class Arachnida; order Araneae; family Eresidae; genus Stegodyphus; species Stegodyphus mimosarum. The sequence goes on from KK121243.1 coordinate 137,956, forward strand.
AATTATTTTCTTTATTAGAATTTGACAAAAAAATTTACTGCCAAATAATTCTATTTTAAATCCATATCAGAGTGTTGAACTTTGAATTACTCCTCAAAAATCAAAGCCACATGAAATTAATTGAAGAGAACATGTGTGGTTTTTGAGATTTCCACTCTTCGTATAGTTAAATAGCGAATTGGTGACTTGTTTCTATAGCTCTATAAGGTACTTTCTCCCGCGTTTCCGCATGCCTTTGTGGTGTAATTCGAATGCTACTCGAAGCGTATTCGAGAGGTCCAGGATTCGAGTCCCGGCGAGGGCATTGCATATTTTTCACATCTCCTGCTTAAAATAACCTAATGTCTCTACAGTGGCACCCGAAATAATAATAATAAAAAAAGTGGTAAACAATAATTCGTCCCTACCAGGATTTGATGACTGGGTTCCCTAATCCCCATTCACCCTTTAAAAGGGCAAGTATATAACGCATTTTCTCCCTTCTTCCAGCATGCCTTTGCGGTGTAACGGTAGCACACTTGCATTCGAGAGATCCAGGTTCGGGTCTCAGGCTGGGCATTGTTCATTTTTCACGCCTTCAGCTTCCAAATAACGTAATTACTCTACATCTTATGCAGTATAGGAAAGAAAGGTTTGGATTGAATAAAAATTTGTAATGCTAGCGTAAATCTTGGAAATATTTATGTAATCAAAACTTTCACATGTGCAAAATATGGAAAGGTAAATCATGAAAATCTTCATACCCTCAAAACGCTTCATATGTCTGCAGCCAGGAAGTTAGATGATTTGTACAGTTTTATTGGAATGCAATTTTAAATATTTATGTTACGCTCATCATTACTAATAAAACAAATCTTATGTCCATAAACCTGGTACTAGTTAAAAGCATTTTTAAACTTGCCGAGACATTAGGTATTTATTTGGAAGCAGGAGTGATAAAAAAAAAAAAAAGCAACGCCTTCGCCTGGATTCGAACCACGGGCCTTTGAAACACGTGCCCAGCATGCTCGCCACTACACCACGAAGGCATGCGAAGAAGGTGGGAGAAATACCTTATAAACTACCTAATACAGCAATTTAAAATTTCGCGCGCTTATTTGTATGAAACATTTTTTAACAAACATCAAAGAGGTTTAATTTACAGGCTAGAGACTAACGAAAATCATAATATTCAGTTTACATTCTAATTTACCTAAACATTATTTTATGTAGATTTCTCTAATTTACACCATTTCATCAAATTCACAACTATTTACCTTAGGTACAATAAATCCAAATTATTTCTAAAAAATGCATGAATGAAATCAAATAATTATTTCTAAAAGCAGTATTGAGGTATCTAAAAGCAGTATTTTGAACGGTTATGGAAGTCTGAAAATCAATAAAAAGATTCTTGAAATTTAAATTCATCCTAGAAATTAAATAAGTAACAAGCTATATTAGAACAAGAAGAAAAGAGCAAAAAGCTTTTACTTACAAATTGATAAAAGCTTTGAATGAAAGCAATGTTTGAAATTTGTGTATGATGAAAAAAAATTAAGAATACAGTTTTTAAAAGCGCACAAATATTTAATTATTAAGTAAAGTGAAATTTATGATTAAAACCCTTGAATCTTGGAAGTTCGTTTTCTCAGCATAAACCGAAGGAAAAGATTTTAAATAATAGTTCAAATTTCAAATGGTGACATTGTAGAGACATAAGGATTTTTGGAAGCAGGAGTCATGAAAAATGAGCAACGCCTTCGCCGGGACTCGAACCACGGACCTCTGGAATACGCGCCCAGCGTGCTGACCACTACACCACGAAGACATGCGAAGAAGGCGGGAGAAATACCTTATATACTCCCCCTTTTAAAGGGTGACTGGAGATTAGGGTCCTCAATCGCCAAATCCTGGTGGTGGAGAATCATCATCCACCACCTTTTTTAGTTTGAGCGCCACTGTAGAGACATTAGGATTTCGAATAAAGCAGGAGATGTGAAAAATGAACAATGCCCTCGCCGGGACTCGAACCACGGATTTCTCGAATACGCTGACCACTACACCACGAAGGCATGCGAAGAAAGCGGGAGAAATCCCTTATAACATATGCGAGATGCAACATGGTATAAGTTGTTATAGATATCTGGGACTTGTTAATAGTAGGTTATGTAAGTCTAGATTTGTTAAGACGATTCAAGAGTAGTTTCGAGAAAGCGAAGCGTTCGGATTACATAAAAATTCCAGAAATATCACTAGAAAGCATACTGAAACAGTTTAGTCACAAGGCTGCAATAAAACTGTTTTGTTACAAGGATACAACAAGGTAATACTGAAATCCAAATACCAACGAAATTGCAAAAAAAACGTGTTCTTTTTTAGCGAATACTTCCATTAAATGATAACAAAACTTATCTTTTCTAGGTTTTTAAGTTAAAATATTTAAAGATTTTTAGGTTAGGATTCGTAAGACTCAAATCGTGAAAAAATTAAGCTAAACTTTTTATATTCGAATCTTTTCTCAAGATGCAGGAGATTTTTCTCAAGATTCGAAGACTCGAATGTCTCATCCTTAATAGGCATCACAATAAATTTGCCAAGCAGTTATGAATAAAATACGTAGTCTAGAACTCAGTGTCATTTAAACAGATTTAGCATGTTTACAGGATATAAGCAAAGAAGTACGATGCTTGTGCGTAAACCACACTCTATATAACAATATTTAGCAAGGTTTCCAGCAGCAAATCGTTCTTGTCATTAAAATATATTTTAATTGAATAGACGTGTCTAAGCGGCTTAATGCTGTAGTCCATAAGTTAGAAATCTGAATCAATCATTGGTCATAGAAGATTCGAAGATATTACCGAGATGTCAAAACAGTGACGGGAGGTATGTAGATCTGTGTATCCAGGTAGATCAGTTAATGCAAGCATAGTAATTTTAATGATAAGACAAGAGCTTTTGTCTGTTTCCTTTAAATGTCTTCTTGTGATAATGGACTCATCGAAACATTATTTCTTTCAGATTAAGTGATGCCTAGGTTGTTGTGATAGGATAAAAGCAATATGCTTCAGAGAGCGGAAACTGCAAACAAAATTAGAATTATGTAGCCCCCAAACTGGACGTCACAGTTCATTTGTTAAAGATAAAAGAAAGACAAATCACTGTCCACTTCGCGCAAAACACCTAAATTAAGCAACTTAACAAACCCGCAAGAGATAGCTGATGAAAGGCTATCGTTGAAATCTTTTAACAGCTGCGGCGAAGTGCCTGACAGGATGACTTAGACCTTCCGCGGCCTTGACCAGTTCTTGGTTCTGTTTTGTAGAACTGTGTTGATAGAGTCGATACCTATAGTAACAGATTTATCTATTATGTCATCTTTCTCTAAGCATGCTTAATTAATATTCATCATTTGGCCTGCTGTTTTTCAAAATCTAATAGTTCATAACGATATTTACAATTTACTGTCAATTATATGCGAAAACTCTATTAATCGAATCAAAATAAGCAGTGTTTTGGAAGCTGCAGATTTAAATAATTTTTTTTTAATATTGTGGCGTTTTGTACTCTAATAATATTTCTGACGGACATACGGTACTGAAAATTGCATGGAATAATTATACCTTTTGCTTCTTTTTAATTCTTTAATTAATTCTTTTTGGAGAGGAGGGTAGTGAAAAAGTAGAATACATGACATTTGATGTTTCTGATGTCAAGCTGCATTACTTTTTATATTCCGTGTTTTCTTCCAGAATTCAACAGGTTTTAGTATAAATCAGGTGTTCACGAAAGAAAAATATCAAAGGCATAAAGAAAATAAATGGAATTATAAATTTATAAAAAAATGCCAAACCATTAATTTCTTTGAAAATTTACATAAAAAATTTTACTTGTCGGTGGATTTTATACTTCATTAAAAATTATTTGATTTTGTTACACGTTTACAGCAATTTATTTGTAAATAAATCATACATACAAGAGTAAAATATATATATTTACATTTGAATGCTTGTTCTTCAGTATCAAAATTTTAGTGAAAGTTCGTTAATCACTCAACTTAGTCTTCATTATTTAGCTCTTAAGTAAGAATTTTATAAAATTGCATTCATTTCAAAGTGATTGCATCTGTCATTGGTAATTGCCCGTATGGTTATATATATGGTTTATATATAATATATATAAACCCTTTATATGGTTCCTCCTTCTTTTTATTTTTTATTTCATACATTAAATAATTAAATTGTTATTTATTAGATATAATAGATGATAAAATTTTGTGTGGGATGATGCATGAAATTAACAAATTAATTATTAGGGTAATCTGATGCTATTCTCGGGTATTGCTGTACCCGAATTTAGCTTTAATTCAGTAAATCATTGAGATAAGAATAATAGCCATAGGCATCATATTTCGGTTTTTCACACCTTTTAAACTAATCAATAAAAATTAATTTATTAGCGTAATCAGCAAATTCCCAGTCCGGCCCCAGAGTTAATCTCAGATCAGCTTCAAATGAAACTGTTCAGTGCTTTTTATTACAAATGATCCCTACTTGTAAATGTACTTTTATCTAATTTACATCTGATTCTAGAAAAAAGAGATTCTAGAGCCCGTACTGTGAATAGAGCCAGTACTATTAAATATACACTGAAATGTGATTTTTATCTTTTCAGACGTATTTGAGAATAAGAACCCCTATATTATATAACTATTTTGGTTTTAATTTTATTTCATACAGAATTTTAACCGCATTTACATTTTTAAGCTTCTAAACTTTAGTGTGTCTTAAGTTTTAGACATAAATATTATTTTTTCGTAATTCTTCATATTATTTTACAGGTATACTTTTTTTCCTAGTCATAAAGTAGCCAAAGTAATTTCACTTTTTGGACATTTAAAATGTCGAAAGTCAGTACACGTTTCATGTTGGAAAGCCACATTAAGTTCGTTAAAACTTAGCAAATCCACATTAAAGAAACTTCAAATAATTCGCTTCTTAACGCACATTATTTTGTAAAATTTTAACTAGGGTACATTAACTAACTTCAGAAACAGGAAAATTTTAAAAAGAGATAGAAATTGGCTTAGGTCCAGTAACAGCCAATAAAACAAACTAGCAGCTTGGGACCAATGAAATTAAATAAACTCTATTGCCTATTATAGTGAATCCCTTTTTAATTCATCAGTGTTTTGAATATGTGCATAAAAATGTGTTCTGATTCATACGAAAGATCCAATGCGAGTAACATAGAGTAGATTGGTTCAAATACAATTGTCTTAACCTGCCATGGTTATTTCGGTGTTATGAACGGCATAGTGTCATTTTGTCCTTTCCCAGTTAGTTCTCAACTCAAAATAGTGCCGATTCATCCTCTGCCTTCCTCTATCAATTGCCTCTTTTCCGTTCCATCTGCTCTTCCAAATGTAATTTTTTGATGCTGCGAACACCTATTTTCGTGAATTAAAACAGTTTAAACGAGACGGCTCGTACTTTTTTTTACCTGGTATTACTTTGGATTTCTAATATTTATTAAATATTTCCTTTAAACAGTTTACTCTATGCAGAATCATGAACTGCAGACATGTTCAAAATACATATATCTGAATCTAACTGCGATCTGACTATATAGTGCAATCGTTTTTTTTTTTTTAGTTTCACGTACTATACGGTTTCACTGCTCTGAAAGAAAAATATAATAAATTTATAATTAAGACTAATGTACATGAACTATTAAAACTGCAATGAACTCTTGTGGGATTTCCCTTATTTTGCATAACAAATTTATTTTAAGTTCGATACCTTTCCTGAACCTCTCAACTTCCCCTAGTATTTTCTCGCCAGGATGTAAATTTAAGTGAATATTTAAATGGGTAAATCTCTGCGTTAATTTAGAATGTTAATTTTCGCTAGCCACCGAACGTTTCGTTGTGATCTCGCTGCTACGCTAGTAAGCCTCTTGGAGATTTCGGACTATTGTCACGCCTGTTAGGTTTTTGTGAGTCAACCTGGTAGGTGTAATTTAACGTGTTAATCCAGCACTATTTTATTTTAGATTCGACTTGAATTATATTCTGCATTTAAGTTCTCACCGCAAGTTGATGGTCTTTTGTAACGCACCAAGATCGTGCCTTTCTGTTAAACTTTGAATTAATAAAGGGTTATTTTTCACCCTTCTTCTGTGCTGGTAGTTTATTCACGCCTGTGCGAGAATTCGCCAGGTTCAATGTAGGATCTAATTTAGTTTTATGTGTAATAGTAGAGAGAGATCTTACACTGTCTTTAAACTCGGCCGTCTACGATCTAGAGCAAGCTCTGTAGATATGGAAGTTTCAGACAGGTATATTCAATACATATATTTATGTTCTCAAACATACTGATCTCTTTCAGAAGTATAGCCTTAGAAAGATGGTCGCTAAAGGGTCTACAATTTTTCTCATGGATAATGGAATTAATTTAATATCAATTAAAAAAATGTCTGTTTATTCTCAGGAAGATTTAAGAGCAATATAACTGAAAATTTTTCCCGCGAGCAATGATGAATCCAAGTAATATTAAATATATTTAGAATCGGAACACGCAGAATTCTGAATTTCACTATTTATATAATTATAAATGTATATTCATATTATTAAAAATTTTTATGAGAAGTCTATTATCTATTATATGTGTTGCTATTATTTATAAATCTTTAAAAACAGTGATAAATGATGCGCATTTTTTGCCATATTTTGTCACGAACAAAAGTATGCTTTACATAGTAATTACAAATACATATGATACGTTTTGGTATTTTTTTTTCTGAACATATTTAAGTCTCCAAAAGACGAGAATGCAATTTTAAGCTCAAATTTAGGGATTTCTGCAATGAAATCTTAATTCTAAATCTCGTAATGGTGATAAGATATTATTAAAAATATGGCTGAACAAGAGCGAGTTTGTCACAAACCTTTATTTATTAATTTTTTATGCACTTTATCAAGTATTTTTTATCTCCATCTTAGTTACATTAAGAGTGCAGGTTTTTTTCATGCAATATACGATCTTCAAAATTTTTCATTAAGGTGCCACAGCAGTAAGCTTCTCGGCAGTGTTTATTACCATTTTTATTATTTTTTTTAAATATTTATGATCTAGCTTCAGAATTATGACTGGATGTCCACAGCTGGTTTCAATAAATTCATGATCATATTTTAAACAGACATGCATGAAAATACAAAAAATCTCAACAAATGCCGCTCTCAACAATACTTTTCGATAGGAGGGTGAATTCGGGAAGATTCATACCTCTGTTAATAACGATTATTAATTAAGAAGATGGGAGATAGATGCGGATGAATTAGGAAAGATTCTATCAGAAAAGGTATTGTTGAGAGAGATACGAAATAGAAGAGGATGAATCGGCAGGATTTTGACCACAAGTTGAAACGGAAAGGACAAATTGGAAAATTTCAGTAAAAAATTGAGGCTGAGAAGTCATAAACCTTTTGCTTGTCATTAACTTCTTTTTTATTCTTTCTAGTGAGTGAAGAGGAACGAAGACTAAGTTAGAAATAATGGTCAAGGGTTATTTCTGATTCCTGCTATACTGGGAAAACATGGTCGACACTAAGCCAGGAAAGAAGATATTACAAAATTGATTAATCATAATAATAAGCAAGCACGTAAATTTATATCACATTTAAATCCACCATACATTCGCAAGAAAATACTGCGTTTTAATAACTAAATCCCATTTGTAGGAAAAAACAAACAAAATAATAATAATAATAAAATCTGAAATGTTTCAGATTTTAAATTACGTCCAAAGGGACTTTTTTTAACATTTTGTGAGTTACCTTTATTTATTAAATATCATATTCTTCGCATTTAAACCATAAATTTCAGTTCAAGAGCAATATCGCAAAATAATTTTAAAAAGAGCATATCTTTAGAATTTCCGATACATAGTCTCGCGCGCTGAAGATAAAAATGTTTTTTTTTTTCGTACAGTTTTGCCATTTTTCGTTTTCAAATTGTTGAGTTTGTTAATCAAAAACTCATAAATGCTTTACAAAATATGAAATAGATAATAAAACAAATTCCAAATTCTAAATTTGGGCTTCGAAATGCCTAGATTCGGGTGGAAACCTACGTTATTCAGAATTGGATGTCTTTAAGTACCGTTGTTTTATCACAATGCGAGAAACATACATACATTTATTCACATGCTTCATTATTTAATTTCTTTAAATATAATACAGGGCGATAAATTTGGTAGCAACAAATTGAAAAGTGAAACAACGTTCGTAGTGAGTCAACCTAAAGTACCAAAACGAAGTTAATAGTCCTCCTGGGCAAATTGCCTCTGTGGACTAAAAAAAATAAAACATGTATTTAATTTTCAACGAAGAAAAATAAATAACAGCAAAAAATGTTTTGAAATAGAACCCCAAATGTATAGGTAGATACAAAAATAATCTTCAATGTTTTCTCTTTTCCCTAATTTTAGGGGGGAAATGTATTGAATAAATAATTAAAGCAATAAATACTGTTTACCATTCATTAATAATAATAATAATAATAATAAAACTCTTTGCCTAGGATTCCATTAGACTTTTTTTTTTGTTCTTCGTTAAAAACTAAAAAATTGATAGTTACCGAATATTTTCTAACTAAATATATTTTAGAAAACCTAATTTTGCTAGTAAGTGAGATATGGATAAATACTTGCTTAACCCCTCCCGCCATCCCCCCCCCAAAAAAAGAGAGAGAGAAAAAATTAAAATAATAAAATACATAACTTACTTTTGGTCCTCTCCTATTAAAATACCTTGGAACGTAGACAACGTAGCGTACAGTTCTTTTCTTTTCGGTTTGCTTTAAATAAATAAATAAAGTGCAAGAAGAGAAAAATCACGAGATACCCGCTGACGGCAGATGAGTGCCGCAGCCGCGAACAGAGGAGCAGGTGTGCCGGCAAGATACTTTCATCGCTGCCTTCAAGAATCCGACAGAGAGAAGCGTACGTCAAGATTCAATGCCTTGTGGCACGACTTTCTTAGTTCTTACTACGGATCAAAGGTTGCCAATCGCCACCCGGTCGCCGCGAGCCTCACCGGTGAACCAGGGTTGCAACTGAACTTTCTTTATCGCCGTAACGGTGACTAGTATCCAGATGCTAAAACGTCATCCGCTTATCTAAAATTTTTGAGTTCAGAAAGTGCACTAGAATATCAAAATATCCGGAGTAAATGACAGCATAGCAGGCAGGATAATTAGAAAGCCTTTTTTCTCTTTTTTTTTTTTTTTTTTGTTGCTTCGGTAAACTAAATACAAAATTATCATTGAGAGAATTAATTTTTTCTTTTTTTTCTTTATCGGACTTTAATTCTACAAGTATCAAATTGTTAACCAAATCTGATTCAACAAATTATATAGTTAAAAAAAGAATTTTTGTAATATATTTTATTTGTGCAGGTTTTTGCTATTATGCATTGTATCAACTTCTCTTTCTGATAAAAGTGTAGATTATTTTTATAGGATAAAATCTAGCTATTTCTCATATCGAACTATTCTACCTCTACTTAAATTTGTATTTCTCTTTTATGATTAGTTTTTGATAATCATCATCTATATATCTCTGCTTTAAATTATATTTCCCTTTGCGATCATTTTCTTATAAGAATAATCTGTATATCTTACTTGAAATTATTTTTCACATTCTCTCAGTTCTTTAAGTAATTGTCGTATGGATATGGTTGGGAATATATATAAAAATGATTAATAATATAATAATTATTTTCTTTTTACTTATATTTTAATATAAATATCTCATGCTATCTTATGTTTTTTTTCTTGAAGACAGCTTTAAAGTAATATTAATTTTTAATTATCGAAATAAAGATAGAAAATCAAGAATATATAGAAGAAACTACTAGCAAAACAGTTTATTATAAAATTCGAAATCATTAAGTGGTAAATGTTAAACAACTAAAATTTACCTGTTTTATTTTGAATATAAATGATTTTTGTTATTTAACAATTCGTAAAATAGTGTTTTTTTACAATTAAAAAAGAAGAATTTCCATTGTTATTGAAAAACTATTCTTGTGTACTACAGAAACTTTTATTACTATACTGCAATAATCTTCAAACTTTGTAAACTCACGGAACCTTTAGAATGATAAGATTTTAAGGTTTTTTGCAGGGACCCCACCACACCTTTAGAAAAATAAGTCTTAAAATAATATTTAAAGTAGGTCAGTATATCATGGGCACTTTATGTAAAGGCAATTAAAGAAAACTATTGCACTTTTTACTAAAACATTTTAAGATAAAATTAATGTAACTTGTTCATTAATAGTATTGTCTCGTACTAAAGGTGTCGTCTACCCTTGCGTTGTTTAGTGACATGAATGTGCTTGCTTTTGTTTTTATTCAAACTGTCCAAACCTAACTCTGTTGATGTTATCTGCAGTTGTAATTCATACTTTGATTCAATTTATTTGCATATTTTGTTTTTGTTGCCGTCCATCGTTCGAGTCCCGACGAGGGCATTGCTCATTTCTCACATCTCCTGCTTCGAAATAACCTAATGTCTACAGTGGTGCCCGAACTATAAGGGTGGTGGATGATGATTCTCCACCACCAGGATTTGGCGATTGGGTCTCCTAATCTCCAGTCGCCTTTTAAAAGGGGTAGTGTATAAGGTATTTCTCCCGCCTTCTTAGCATGCCTTCGGGGTGTAGTGGTCAGCACGTTCGGCACGTATTCGAGAGGTCCTTGGTTCGAGTCCCGCCGAGGGCATTGCTCATTTATCATCTCACCTGCTTTCGAAAAACACTTAATGTCTCTGCAAAATAAGTGTTAAGGAACCTAGTGAACAGCTAAGCGAATAATCGCTTACGTTCAAGAAAAGAAACGCAAACTCAAGAAGGGTTAATTACATATTCTTGCTCAGAATAAACATTCACAGATCAACCCTTTCTCAGGGCGTACAACAAAGCCTCCACTTGGGCTTAATCTCAAAACTGTAAGAAACAAGAACTTAACTAATGACTAACTAAAGAGATTTAACCGAAGCTAACAAAATTTCTAATCTAGTTGGTCTGTAATATTAACATAGCTAGAGAAGCTATCAAGGGCACGTAATACGGCTAAGTATAGTAACAGTAGTAACAGCTGAGAGAGACGTAACCAAAAGGGAAACGCGAGCTATTCAGGAATCCTAATTCTCTCTGTCGAAGTCAGCGGAACTTAAATACTGTCTACTAATCATTTGCATTTAACAAGATTCTAGAAACTCATTCTGGTAAGAAATTGTAAGCTGAAGCTAGAAGAGACAAGAAAGGTGAATAAAACTAAAAATAACTTATATAAACTTAGGATATACCTTATATAGTGATGGCCACATGTTAAGTTTTAAAACTGCTCTGTAACTAAATGTACCTTTATACTTTTTTGTTAATAAACGTTAGTCAATTATAGTTGAAGTGCTTTAATTTTTTTTTATAATTTTTATTTTGATGCAGAACTCGGGGGTTTGACTCGGAGAACAGGGATCCGCGGAATACAATTTGAAGCCTCCTATTCTAATGAATATATTGAATCACAAGGCGATCACTTCTGTGGTGTAGGAGGTTAAGCATACTGAATAGTAAATCAGTTCACGAACATAAAATTTCATTATCTTATATCACGCAATGCATGACGCATTTTTGTATTGTAATGAATAACGATTTTTTCAAGCAAATAAAATTTGTTTCCCTTTTTTTCTCCCATATATTTGAGTGCCATATACAGGAGGTAAAACTAGATTTATAACTAAGTAATATATTTCTAAAATTCTTTATAATTTTAAAAAGCTAAAGTTTCAGTCGGAATTCAAAAATCTTTAAGACTGGAATTAAATATTGGAACAGGCAGCAATACTCGAATAATTGTAGTATATTCCTACAGAATAGTGTTTGACTGTTACTGATGACTAACTGTGAACTCATCAGATGTTCTGTTTATAATTGCCTACAACTTTTTTGCAGGGAAGGAAACGTCTGTTTAAAATAGCCGCCAAGTTTGTATTATCAGTGGAAGAACCCTTGCCAAAGCTTTGGACCAGGGCTCAAATGTTCGAGAGCGAAAATCTTGGAGAATGTTCGTAAGTTAACAGTGTCTTTGTGGCAGGGGAGCACTCATTATAGATCTTAATTTAATTATGAAAATTACAATAAACGATAACCATTATAAAATAGCTAGCTGTTTAACACTGCCAGTCTTTTTCAATTTTTTTTTATTACTTCCTTGTATACGAAATAAAGAAGTATTGTAATCACAAAAAATTCCGGGTACCATATTTCAACGAAAATATCCATTTTGACCTCTATCGAATGTAATTTAACGATGTTTTTGCCTGACATCTGTATGCAAGGACAAAATAAAGGACTCTTTTCCACCCAAACGAATTATAAAACCGATTTAAATTGGATTCAGAAGAGATTTTTTTCGTGGCTCAGTGAGCTCAGTTTCTTTATTCTTATATGTTTGTAAATTGTTCACTTTTTTGCTTTAAAAATGATTGAATTGTGTTGCTCTTACCTTCCGTTTAAGATTTTTATGACTTTAGTTAATCTGAATGCAATAGTCGTACGATTATCAACAATTTCAAAGTCGTTTCAGTGCGGCTAAACCTAATTTTTTTTACCACAGCCGCCATATTTGTTTACATTTGAAACTTAGCAGAATAGTGGACTTGCTGCCAATCTAGAGAAACAAAACTTCGTAACAACAAAGGTAACGTCTTTTTTTATTATTGCGAACTAAATCATGCTTAATCCATTCTGGAATTATCATTTAAGTTATTAAATTATCACATATATTGATTCAGCATAGCGTCCACAACAAATTAAGTCAGTTTCTACGCCTTCCATGTCTTTTTGCCGAGTGAGACCAAAAGTAAACTTTCAGTTTTGTGCACCGAAAAATCTGCCTTCTTGCCCGCTGACCGAATTGCTTGTTTTTGAGTAAAAACTGTAATTTGAAATCTAAAAATTGTTCTTCGAATTGTTTTAACTGTATTTATATTTTACATTTTTATATATTTTTAAATTTTTAATTAAAATATTTTGAGTTTTTACGTATTTTTGCCTTGTCGCGAAGTGAGAACTGAATTAATTGTATGAGAAATATATATCTAATGAAATTCGATGAAATAAGTTTAAATGAAAGGCAGCAAAAAATGCGTGTAATTTAATCATTTAAGTCATGTGGTGTACACATCAGATTTTTTATGATTGGTTTCATCATTTTCAATATTTAAAGCGCATACAGAACAACAAAGTACATTTTAACGGCAATGTCTTAGGTGCTGCAGGAGAATGTCGGTAAGGCGCTATTCGTAAAACACATGAATGCAACAGGGAAAAAAACAACCTAGTTACTCCTGACATTTGGAGCTTTAGTGATCCATTTTAACTGATATGAGATAAAAAATAAAACTTTATCTTTAAGAAAAATAAATAAATAAATAAAATCTGGATGGTAATAAATAGAAATGAAATAACAATAAATGGAAATGAAATAATAATAAATGGAAATGAAATAACATGCTTACATATAAGGTAAGTTAATAGGCATATTTACAAAGATATTCTCTAGCATTCAGGGGGAAAAAAGAATTTGAAAAGTTTCAGATTTTAAATTACGTCCCAAGGGGCGTTTTTTTTAACATTTTGTGAGTTACCTTTATTTATTCAATATCATGTTCTACGAACTTAAACCATAAAATTCAGTTCAAGAGCAATATCGCAAAACAATTTTAAAAAGAGCATATTTAGAATTTCCGATACACAGTCTCGCGCGCTGGAGATAAAAATGGTTTTCTGTACAGCATTGCCATTGCTCGTTTTGAAATCCTTGAAATTGTTAATCAAAAATTTGTTAAAGTTTTACAAAATATGAAATCCAAAAAAAAAAAAAAAAAAAAAAAAAAATTAAAATTTAAAATTT
>KK121244.1:3259-26484 GCA_000611955.2 Stegodyphus mimosarum
TGTGCTGTTTGTGACGAAGCCTTAAAAGAACGGCAGTGTCAAAATTGGTTTGCCAAATTTCGTTCTGGTGATTTTTCACTCAAAAATGAAAAACGCTTTGGTCGTCCAGTTGAAGTTGATGACGACCTAATCAAAGCAATAATCGATTCGATCACAGTACAACATGTGAGATTGCAGAGGAGCTTCATGTATCACATATATGCATTGAAAATCACTGAAAACAACTTGGCTATGTTAAAAAACTCGATACATGGCTTGCTCACGAATTGAAAGAAAAGCATTTAACGCAACGCATTAACAGCTGCGATTTGCTAAAGAAACGTAATGAAAATGATCCATTTTTAAAACGACTGAGAACTGGCGATGAAAAATGGGTTGTTTACAACAATATCAAGCAGAAAAGATTGTGGGGCAGGCCAGGTGAACCAACTCAAACAACATCAAAAGCTGATATTCACCAAAAGAAGGTTTTGTATCAGTTTGGTGAGATTACAAAGGAATTGTCTACTTTGAACTCTTACCACCCAACCGAACGATCAATTCTGATGTCTACATTGAACAACTAATGAAACAATGCAGTTGAAGAAAAGCGGCCAGAATTGACAAATCGAAATGGTGTTGTATTCCATCATGACAATGCAAGGCCACACACATCTTTGGTCACTCGGAAAAATTATTGCAGCTTGGTTGGGATCTTTTGCCACATCCACCATATAATCCTGACCTTGCACTATCTGATCACTTTTTGTCTCGATCTTTACAAAACTCATTGAATGGTAAAAATTTCAATAATGATGATGATGATGATGTCAAATCGTACCTGATTCAGTTTTTTGCTAATAAAAACCAAAAGTTCTATGAACGTGGGATTATGATGCTGCCTGAAAGATGGCAAAAGGTCATTGATCAAAATGGACAATACATTACAGAATAAAGTTATTTAGTTCCATGAAAAAATTGTCTTTGATTTTCTAAAAGAAATCCACAATTACTTAGTTGCCAATCCAATATATTAATAATTAGAGGCAATTTTCATATTAATAAAAATAAACATACTTGCTAAATGAACATACTTTTATATAATTCTTGCAAGGCCTAGTGCATATTCTGATCAGCAAGCACTAAGCCCCAAGGCTATGCATAACCATTACAATCATGAATGAAACTGTCATATGCAATTCAAGCAATGAAAATAATGCCAATTCTCACCGATTTTTGATTGCTGCTTGTATTGTACAATTTATTCAAGTGTATCAATTTACACAGTGCACAATTTTAAAAAATTTTGATTGTGACAGAATTGAATTTTTTCTTTATATAAAATTATTCCTTTTTTTACATATAAAAATAAACACACACACGATTATTTATTTAAACCTGAACCAAAACAGTTATTTTGGTCAGAATGAAAACCGGAGCTTAACTGATATTTTTTTTTACTTAAACCAAAACCAAAACGAAAAAAGTAATGGTTCAAAGCCCTGTTAACAATAATGCCAATTGTGAAAATTTGACAATCACAGTGATCATAATAATTTTTGAAATATAGAATTTAATCATCACTGGTTTTTTATTAAAATTGAACATTTGTACGTATATTTAACTACTTAACCATTTTTAATCTTAAAAATGCCTTAATCCTTTCAAGTGAATTTTCAGCAGAAATCAAAGATTATAAATACCTGAGTAAATTCCTTTATAAAATGCATGTACAAAAATAATGCTTAATTAAGCATGAACTAAAGTAAGAAATCATTACTGACAGCAGTAAATTGGTGAAGCTCCGCTCAGTTTTATTGTTGTTACAGTGAGCACCACAGATGTTAACAAGTGCTTTACATGGAAGTTGGGAATGCTTGGATGGACAGGGGACCACAAAAGAAGTTTATCCACTTTCCAACAGGAAAGAACATCTGCATCATTTGTTCTGAGAAAAATTTTAGAAGTTTCCATGAAATCCAGACTGAGGAGAAAATTAATACAGACAATAATTCCACCCTCTAAAAATTGAGCTTTGTCATTTTTACCTAATAAAGGCTGTCGTATTGAGGATTCCTCCCCCCCTTAATTCTGTTCCAAATGATGGTTACATTGACTGATTTCTTCTGAATTTTAGAGATCTGTTTGTTTGTCCTGTATATGATTATGTGCTCAGGTTCAAAGATGTCTTTAAATAACTAGGCCAGATAATTTTCGTTCACATGCAGGGGAAGAAACACAATTCATGAAATTTATGGTATGTATTAATAAAAATAAAATGCCCCCTAATAAGAATATTCTGTTTCATTATTCATTAAATTGCAGACACAGTGAATTCATGCAGTAGCATATTTATATTTACTTTTTTTTTGGGGGGGGAGTGCTAAACATCCCTACAAAATGTTAAATAAATTATTTTTTACACATATAATATTGCTTATTTCTTTCCCATCCCACTTATTAATAAGAAGAGACTTTTTCAAATTAAACAATTTATTCAAAATACACTGGTTATCATAAATTAAGGAAAAATGACAAAAATCACGATTATTGAAAAAGTTACACCTAGAATTTTATGAAACTTACCCACAATATACAACGCATAGTAAGATATCAAATAACATAAAAAGAAATTACCAGACAATTATGGCAGCATAGAAATTAGCACATGTATAAAATTAACAAATCGAAGCTGTGAGTTTGCTACAGGAAAAGTGCCTTCAATCTGGAACGTGATTACCTCTAGAAGCAATACAGCACAAACAATGATGTGTGATGCTTTCAATAATGCAATCTATCAGTACCATGGAAAGCGACAGCCATTGCTCTTGCAAAGCACTTGAAAGCGTGGCTACTCCATGAGCAAAATTGTTTCCTGTTGAAGATAATCATCTATGATGCAAGCCCTGTGTGGGGTTGCATTGTCATCCTGTAACAGGAAAGCATCACCTATTGCCTCGGCATATGGGCACACATAAGCATCAAAGATGTCATCTCTGTAAACATGACCATTCACGGTTCCCCTTGGAAAGACACGGACGTCTGTGCGTCCACCCAAAGAGATGCTAACCCAAACACAGACACTTCCTCTTCTGTATGCATCTCTTTCACAGATGTTTGATGGATCATGACGATTCCAGGTTCTCTCTATATCAAATAATACCTACTATCGCTTTTTAGACTAAACCTGGATTCATCCATAAAGATCCATTGATCCGCCCTCCATTGATCAGGCTTCCAGTGGACATGTTGTTGTGCCCACTGCAAACTGCCCCCCTGTAGCATGACATGACTGGCACAAAAATGGCTGCTCGCCTCACATATAGACCACCTTCGTGAAGCCCTCTATGCACAGTTGACTTTGACACTGACCATTCGGTGGGTGCAGCAAGGGAGGATCTAAGAAGAGTCAGAATAGTGGTTCTATTCCTGCGTGCACATAATGTCAAATATCAGTCTCGGCGCTCATCATAGCAGTTGGCCGTTCTTGGCTAAACCTCCAAAATGTCGAATCTGTAGTTTGAAATTGCCTCCAAAGTCTATGAACCACATAAGGACTCACATTTAGTCATCTGGCCACTTCTGTTTGACTTTGTCCTGCCTCTAGCCTCCCAATGGCTCTCCATCATAGTTCTGCAGGCAAATGATGCCTGGAGGTCATTGTTATGAATTGGCTGTCTCAGATTTCTGATGTCACTATCACAGTGAAATATGTGGGCTTGCTCTTAAACATGGGCTTTTAGGCTCCTCGCAGATGACGTATTCCAAGTGCAGCGCCACTAATTTGCATACTGCAGGTTTACTCAGCTACTCTTACTTGGCAATGTATTCAAATTTTACATAGTTTGGCTTATTTTTGAGGGAGTTATCAGCATTTTTGTGATTTTTCCTTAATTTATGATAACCAGTGTATAAAGGAAATGAAGCAACTTCAGTTTTGGGATACTGGAAGATGCCATCTACATTTAAGAAAAAATGTATAAGTAACAGGCTACAAGACTAAATGTGGTTTAGCTCAACATACCCCTTAACTCACCCAAACTCAAAAGAGAAAAACACTGCCAGAATTTCCTACAATGCTTCATACATACAAATTTGATTCATTATTTTAACATGATCAAATTCCCACTTTCCAATTTTGCTTTCATTATGTCAGCAATCATCCCACTAGAAGCTCCAATCATATTGTTCTCATACACAAACTTCTCTGTGAAAACTCTTCCAAGCCATGACACATGTCTCTCGAGACTTCCATCTCAAAAGGAATTAAATCACAAATGGCCAGGTCTGTGCAGAGATCTTGCAATGGAGCTCCACAAATTCTCAACTGAGTTTATGCGAGCCCCAGAAATAGGGTCTTTAAATGCCACTCTATGACTGATTAAAAGACAAATAACATGCCTTTCAGCAATGTCAGACAATTATAGGAACCTGCTTATGTTCCTCTTCATAAGTTCAAGAAGAGGGGAAAAAATCACACTCCCTTTTAATGCCTCCAAACACCCAGGCTCCATTCACTCTTTTATTCCCTACAAAATTCAAACTTTTCAGACTTGCTTTCATGAATTTCAACAAGTACACCTGTACCTAAAACCATATTTTCTTTTAAAACATTTCTACTACTACTTCTCCGCTAAAACTTCTCCATTATGATATATTTTGTGATGCTTTGGTTTCAAAAGAAATAAAATCACATGAGACGAGTTTCCTGCACAATATGACTGACTGAGAGGCAATTACATGTCTTCCAGCATGTCAGACAATTATATCAACCTG
Source organism: Stegodyphus mimosarum (assembly GCA_000611955.2). NCBI lineage: Eukaryota > Metazoa > Arthropoda > Arachnida > Araneae > Eresidae > Stegodyphus > Stegodyphus mimosarum. The sequence continues at coordinate 8,015 of KK121244.1, forward strand.
CTTTATATGCCTCTTCATAACTTCAAAGAAGAGGTTAATCACACTCCCTTTTAATGCCTCCAAACACACAGGCTCCAATAACTCTTTTATCACTAAGAAATCTTTACTTTTCGAACTTGCTTTCATGAATTTCAAAAATCACACCTGTATCTCCAATCACATTATTTCCACTTATATGCATTTCTACTTCCACTTCTCTTCTAAATCTCTTCCATCTGAATGAAAGACAATTATATGTCTTATAAGAATCTAAGACTTTTACAGGACCTTGCCTTATATTTTTCTGTATAACTTCAAAAAGAGTTTTCTTCATTCTTTGCAAAACCTCAAAAAATATTTTTTTTAGAAATTGTCAGTGTCCATTTAAATGCCTACAAATACCCAGATTCTATATATTTTGTAACGGTTAAATTTCAGCTTTTCAAACATGCTTTCATCAATCTTACAAATCACACTACAACCTCCAACAATGCTGTTTTTGTACACACATTCCTACACATAACTCTTTGAAAAACGTCATCCAATCTGTGCTAAATTCTCTAAGACATCAACACCAAAAGAAATAAAATCATTGATGGCTTTTCGTATCCATGTATTTGTCATCATTAAGAACTGAATTACACCAGCTTTACTCTCTCCAAACCACGTACATTTAATCATGGACCTTCTCACGTGATGCCCATTCATTTTGCTCTTACGAAACTTCCCAGAATAACCATTAATCATTATTTCCCCTACCTAAGCACATCTCATTCTTCTATACATAACGTTCAACTTTATTTGGAATGAAATCCATTGTCACATATCATTGAAACACAAACATTTTCCTTATCATAAAGAATAAAAATCTAATTTGTGCCTTTTAGCTATGATGCTGATCATCCAAGAATAGTTGAATTTAATGAGAAATTTAATGAGAAAGGTTAAGGATTCAGTTTTCATAATTTGTCATTTAAAAAAATAGCAGTAAAAATAGTGGACATATGACAAAGAGAATGTCCCACAATCCCATTGATCTGTGTCAACAAAATATAAGGTTGCTAGAAAAAAAATTTGTTATTAAACATTAAACTTCCAAATTTTGTGTATAATCGTGGTGCCCTTCAGTCACACAACTGTTTGTAGACATCTAGTCAGAAAATAACTAGGCCAGGAGAAAATTTCACCACGATAAATAAACCTCGTACAACGTTTATAAACTGAACAAGTTAACCCTTTGAGGGGCAGTATATAAAAGAATTTAATTTGTGGTAAAATTTTGCATGAATTTTATCTTATGGACCCTAAGAACACAAAATTAAGGCTTTAAAAAACTCTAGAGTGAAATCCTGAATTTTGAGAGGCGGTATATATTTTAAACCGCCGCCCCTTTAGGACATTTTTTTTTTCATGGAGATACCAAGAGTTAACTTTTGTTTTTTAAATCTTTTATTGCATACTTTTGATGTATGTCTGTAAAAATGAGTGCTTGGTTATAGTTATGTAAATCTTAAGTCAAAAACTTTTAAAATTTCAGTAGAAATTTAAAATTTTAAAAATAAAATTTATATTTTTAGGAACTTTGATGATACCACCCAGCTGAAAATACTTATGTAAAATACAGATAAAAAGCTTTTGAAAGTTATTTAAATTCAGTATTATCATTTAATGAAAAAAATTAGCTAATATATCATTGCATGCGTAAACCATATCATGCTGGAATTGAACTAATATAATATGATAAGCTGAAACTGCCTTTTTAGCTGCCGAAGATAAATGTTTGCATCTCAAACTGACCTTATGTTTTCGCTCCTTTCACCAACAGTGAAGACTTATTTCCAAAACCTCTTACTTATATCCTAACCCTGGGAAAATGTTTCTCTTGTGTTCCCTAGTCTCCTTCTGAAATTAACAAAGACGTGGATACCATAACGCAAAAAAAGCAAGCTTTCAAATCAGCATTTTTTCCATTTCTCTAGCAGATGCAAAAGTGCATTCTTTTTTCCCGTGTTTGTAAGTGAAATTTCCTTTTGTCTGATCCTATCACTGCCCCATTGTGCAGATAGCTTGACCCCCCGCCCTACCAAATTAGCTATCAATCACCTCTTTTCATTTTCTCTGCATTCTATGGTTTTAGAAAAAAGGAAGCAATGGGTGTATTTCAGGACTAACATGCTACATTTAACCCCTACAATTGTATGATGTTTTGACGTCAGACGACAGTTTTGAAATCGAAGTTTTTCTCCAGGGAAAGATTAAAGTGGTGAAATTAAAATTTTAGCTGGAGTAAACTAAGGATAAAAAGAAACTATTCATACTTAACACAGGGTCAGGAAAGTCCTCATCCACCCATGAACATAAGATTTAATAAAAAAACAACTGGTAAATTAATCACAACTAATTACGGTGCTGCCATCTATTGGCATTGTACCCTTTGTATGCGCGCTGGTATATTTTATATACCGGTTTTAAAATCGTATAAATAATCTTCTTTTAATTACCAGTTTTCATTTAAATGCAGCAAATATATAATATTTAGCATTTGTATGTCATACATTTGCAGATTTTGTACTTTTTTTCCCTTCAATAGAATTTATGAATCTTCAAACATTATACCTTAAAACGAGGTATATTAATTTCATAATTGCAAAGTATTGAGCAATCATAGGGTAGTGCTGCCATATAGAATCAAAAGAAAATACTAGAAAGTCAAGACTAGAACTTTTGGTGTACAAAAATTAACAATTTTTAGGAGGTTAAAAAATTGACAAACATCCGGTATACTTTTTATACCGGTGCCCTTCAAAGGGTTAAAAGAGGGAGAAGGCAAGATATTTTTTAAACAAAACTAAATTGAAATATCATTAGCTTGAATATTTGAAGAGATGAAAGGTTCCTCTCACACACAATACTGATGATGACAGAAAAATATCTTGAGAATGACATTATATATCAGAATATAAAGCTCTTTCATCAGAATGACAAAGGCACAGCATAAATGTATCATTATGCAATATGCAAAATTGTATAAGACTCCGATTTTTTGTTTTAAATATACAAGAGAAATTCTGAAATTTGCAGATTTCATAATTAATATGCCCAAGAAGGGAATAATTGAATTGGAAAAGAAATTTTATAATTTCATAGACTATTCAGAAAAAAAGATATTAATTTCAGATTTAAACAATGCTGTCAATGCAGCAAGGAGTTTACTGAAAGAAGAAATTTATGGAATTACTTTCTAGAAATTATCCTTCAAATTTGTTTCCCCAATAGTAAACTTTATCCTGCTTATGAAACTGTTGGATCATTTTACATATAGAATACACTCTGAAAACAGAATGACTATGATATTGCTTCCATAACAATTCATGACTCAAAAGCAAACGTCTCAGAAATTTCATCCATTTTCAGATAAAGATGGAACATTTTTGTTGTAGTGATTTTTGAATCAATTTTTATTGAACTTTTATGCAGATTACAGATTTTTAAATAAATACTTTCCTTACCCTAAGAACAATTTCAGTTGGAATTACATGTGCAAAAAGAGCAAAACTGAAAGAAAGATGGTCGGAATCATTTATTCATAAACTGAAAAAAATTAACCATATTATTCATAAAAACAAGTCTGCAAAAAAACGTATAACTTTTTGAACTCAATAATTAACTTCTAAAGAGTAATCAATGAGCAATCATCCTTTATTTTACTCCTACTGAATTATTTCTATCCCTAACACTAATTCAAAGCACCATTTGCTCTCATACTTGAATAATTATCAACACACAAAACTGAACCAAATTAAGAAAGGTCATACATCAGTAACATTTAAACCCTTTTTTTTAGTAATATCAGCAACAGAATATAGACGAGCCTGGTAATCTCCTTTTATGTTGATCTTACTAGCGGGCAAGCCCGCCAGCTGAGCGGGGTGGGCCCGCTTGTTCGCCCTGATTAAAAAGTTGGACAGAACTACCAGTGTTTAAGATTTTCTAGGTGGCAAGCATGCCAGTTGAGCGGGCTGCGCCCGCTTTATTAGCGTATGCATCCAGATTCACGTATATATCCACAAGATACTGCGTACACATTCCCCATGCGCTAAGATTTTCTATGTTGCAAACCCGGCGGTTAGCGGGCTGCGCCCGCTTATTTCCCTTATGCATCCAATATACTGCAAATGCCGGCAATCACGAAAACACCCACGCGTTCCCCGGGATTCGAAAGTTGCACCGAAGTACCAGTGTTAGCGGATTTAGCCGCTCACCCGATAATTGTCCTTGTACGAAGTGTAAATAAAAGTTTGAATAAGAAAGTTATTTGAGAATACATTTAGATACATTGATGATATTATAACTTTCAATAATAATTCTGCTTTAGAACAATAAAAAATTTATCCAAATAGTTTAACACTTTATAAAACTAATACTAATCAAGATACTATTGAATACCTTGACCTACTTATAATTAAACACTGTAAAATTAAATTATATGATAAAAGGAGAAATTTTCATTTTAATACTATTAAACTAATTAATTAGAACTCTAATATCTCTAGAAAAGTAATAGGTAGCACATTTTATAGCCAACTAATCAGAATAAAAAACGTTTTTACTGAAATAGAAGATTTAAAAGATGAAATAATAAAACTAGTTGATATTCAGGTTAATAACTAAGTCCCAGCACAGTTTATTAATTTATATATTAAAAAGGCAGGCATTAACTTTTCTTTATAATTTATTGACTCTTTAGAGTATGATAACATTACCTGAAACCTTAACTGGAGGGTAATGAAGGATTTTGAAGAGTTAAGGGATTATCTTGTAAATATTTGTAAAAATGTATATTTAATACTGGATTCTTTCCTTTTACTAATAAAGGGCCAACTTATTTCAAAAGTCTCAATCATAGCCCGAATTGAGTGAAAATTTTAATCTTTTTCTCCTTTTCTTTAACATTTTGGCCAGTATTTAGTAAGTTTTATTACACATCTTAAATTCAATTTTAATATAATTAAATATTACAGTACTTTTTACTTTCATAAAAAAATTAAAATTTTTCTAAATTAAAATTCAAAAATGCTTCTTAAATTAAATTTACTAAAAAAAATATTACAGTCCTTAGTAATTTGCAACCATTTTTCACATTACAACAGTTTGTTTTTTCATAATTTGTACACATTTTTGCACACATTTTCACACACATTTTTGCATTACTACACAGTTAGATTTAAAAACTTTTTTTAGTTACAGAACACACTTTTTACATTACATATAGTTTGCAGAATAATTTTAAATAGTTTTTTAAATGTTTCTTACATACAGCAGCTTATAACTCAACTTTACCTTTTACTAGTGCCCTCTTTTATAAATAGAAGGAACACTACTTTACATCACTTAATTTGACTTGCTACTTGTCCACACTCCAATAAAAATAATGGTTGGTAAATTAATTAATTAAATTAATTTAATTTAAAACTTACTTTTTACATGCCTTTATTACATTATTTTAGTATTATTTAATTTAGTTTCTAGTTTATTTTTAGTATGTTAATAGTTTCTGTATCTTTTTTGTTTATATGCATATTCGTGTCGGGGACGTTTTTTGTGGGCAAGAGTTTCTAAATTAAATTGGTTTTCTAAAAAATTGGTATTATAAAGGGTATTGTTTTGTATTGGCTTTGATTTGTACTTTTCTAAAGTTCCACTTTTTTGAATTGCTTTTGGTAGGTCACATCCTTTGGTTTTACTTTTGGTTTTGAATTTTACACATACCTACATAAATGACGAAACACGAATTGAATAATTGAAGAGTTAGGTTTGAGGGCAACTTCCCCTTGATAAGTCTGTCTTCTGCCCCCAACACAGCTCAACAATTATTCACTTATGTATATTTTTTATTTTTATGATTTAAAACAAATATTACAATTTTATATTTGTTATTAGATTTTGATACTTTCACTTGATTTACTTATGTTCTCAGAATTTAAATGATATTGTAGATTAGTTCGCAGCAATATAAATTATTTATAAGTTCTTTTAAACTTGTTTCTATAATTAATTTTTTACTTTAAATTGCTTTTTACGAATAGAAATTTTGTTAAATTCAAATATATATATATTAAATATGAATTTAAAAGTCTTCAACTAGAAGAAAGCTAGGAGATTCTTTCTAATAAAAGGTGAAATCAAATCATCATACGTTTGACTTCGAATAATTCTTTATTTAAATTTTATTCTAAATAATTAAAAAATTATTTTTCAAAATCTAAGAAACGCGGAACTTATTATTCATGGTACGATTAATGATACAAAGTATCAAGTGGGCATATGAAATTTAAAAAATTCCATATTTTAATTGAAATTTTATGATTTAAATGCATTCAAAAATACATAAAAATGAAATTTTTACTTAAATGATCAATTATAAATGAAAACGTGACGAACAAATTTGTTTCTAATTAAACTTATACCTTCAAGAAAGTATGATAAATTCTTTGATAAATTCTTTGGTATTCTTTGTGACACTTTAGAGATAAATTTATCCATAAAGAGCAGACATTCACTTTTCTGCTCGGCTACGTAACGGTAATTAATTCTTTCTCTTCTTTGTCGTTTCTTGAATGAGGTTATAATGTTATCGATTGACATAAATGCGAATTGCTTTTTAACAAGAACCATTTTTAAAAAGGTTTTTCCAAATTTGTCTACATTTTATCGAAGTGAAATAAGTTAGAACTTCATTACAAAAAATGCAACTCTTTTTCTTTCACTTTTGTTACTCAACTCAGCGTTAGCAAATTGGACTTTTTTAAACGTTGAAACATATATCACTATTACGAAGCTGTTTTTTACTTTAGCGAAGCTGGGACTCAAACTATTTTGAGTTTATCAAATAAACTGTAATATCATTGCTTTTAGCTATTTAACACATAATATATATATATATATATATCCGCGTGTGTGTGTGTGCGTGCTCGTGCGCGTGTGTATACTTGTCTAGTAGATATTTACAATAATATTAAATTAAATGTATAATTAAAATTTGAAACTCACTTATTAATTTTTATTGGGAATTTTTCCATTGAATTTAATATGAGGACTTACACTCATGTCCATAAATTAAGGATAATTGGGAGTCACGTGGAAATCGAACTCTAAAATATATATATCACCTATAAAATCACTACACACATCTTCAAGAATCATATGCAAATTTCAGGAAGTAACCAGATGACACCGATGGTACGTCACAATGACGAGTGTGTAAGAGAGTGATATATAAGGAATACAGGCAAAGAAGTGAAATTGTTCGCAGGCGCTTTATAAGCATTTCAGTGCAATAATCGAATAGTTATGACACAAAGGACGTATTTAGATGATTTTTTACGTGGTAGAATTATCGGCCGTCTTGAATGTGGGCGTACCCAACTGGAAGTATCACACGAACTTGGAATTGCCCAGAGTGTCATCTCCAGGCTTTGGCAACGATTCCAAGATAATGGTAACGTATGTAGACGTTACAGCACAGGTCGCCCCAGAGTTACAACGCGGAATGAGGACCGGCGTTTGGCAGTTACTACCAAAAGAAACAGGCGGAGCACAGCCTCAGACCTGTCTCATCAGCTCTTTTCAGACATTGGTATGACAATTTCAAGGCAGACCGTGCACAGACGCTTAGGGCAGATTGGTCTATATGCTCGTAGAGTTGTCAGATGCGTTCCACTTACTGCAACTCACTGTCGCCTGCGGTTAGCCTGGAGTAGAGAGCATGCATTGTGGACACCGCAACAGTGGGCTTGTGTGATGTTTTCCGACAAGTCTGATTCTCGCACTCTGATTTCAGTCTAATTCTCGCAGGACTTTCATATGGAGAACTCCAGGTACCCGTTACCACCAAGTAAAACATCATTGAACGACACCGTTACGGTGGTGCAGGAGTGCTCGTTTGATGCAATTATTCTGGGTTCCAGACCTGACCTGCATGTTCAAATTGGAACCATGACAAGCCAAATCTATCGGGACGTCATTCTGGAACAACATATATGTTTGTTTCGGGGTGCCATGGGCGCACAATTTGTATTTATGGATGACAACGCCCGTCCTCACCGTGCAAACATCGTAAGCGAATGCCTTCATTCGGAGGATATCACCCGTATGGACTGGCCAGCATTCTCACCGGACTTGAATCCAGTAGAGCATGTGTGGGACATGCTTGGCGGACGAGTTTCAGCCCGTCAACCTCCTTCTACATGTCTACCGGAACTTCGGAGAGCATTGCGTTTTGAGTGGTGTAATATCCCCCAAGATCAGATCGATAATTTGATACTCAGCATGCCTAGGCGTTCTACGGACTGTATTGCATCGTCTGGGAGACATACAATGTATTAACAATTATACCAACCGTGTAATATTGGTTTTTTGTAAATAGGTTTTTTTGTAATTTGCTCCAGGGAGACAAAATCGATAATTTTTTAAATAATATCAAACATATAGCATCTTTTTTTTGCTCTTTACCTTTTGTTTAATAAATAAGCTTTACAAATAAGTGAAATTTGTTTTGCTTCTAACTCTTCCTTTGCCTGATTTTGCATTATCCTTAATTTATGGACATGAGTGTATTTGAGTACCTTTATATCCCTCACTATAAACTTATCTAAATAAAGTTTTTGATTTGCTTTTTGATAGCATTTGGTGTGTTACAATCCAAAAAACTCTTGAAATAAATTTTATGCGACACATATCATTTTTTTTTGCTATTGACAAGGCAGCTGACACACTAAATGTATCATTGAGGATTAAAACTGAGAAATAACTTTCAAATAAGAAGAGGCTTTGAAAATGATGCAAAAGGAAATAAATAAACAAATAAAGCAAAAATAACAAAAACTGCTGTCTGTTGTGATTTTTTTCCCTTTAATTTCACCCTGACAATGAATGAAAACATTTTGTACTCAAAACATCAAACAGAAAAGAAAAGCAGTATTGACATATCTGATAACATCCTGTGATATTTTATTGAAAAGTAAAAGAAACCAATTGAGTTTTAATTACTTTTGTTAATACATGTCACTCTTCACTAAAATGTTATCAATACTTTCGAAAGACATAACTTTCTGTCTTTTTCAATACAGCTACCAAACATAGAAACTGTCATTTATATTAAATATAAATGTTTCTCATTTTAAGTAATTTAAAATAAAATAAAAATGTCTTTTTTGATCTTCCTAGGAATTTAAAACTATAGAAAACTATTGTTTTGTATATCTGTGTTAAGGAAATAATTTTTTCATTAACACAATATATTTTGACATTTGGATAAGAATTATACTTTTACAAAGAATATAATATACGGGTTAAGTAATGGAGTGGAAGTTAATTTAAATTTTACACATTATTTGATTTAGTACTAACATTTATGTCTATTTTAACTTTTTGTAAGATGACACATTAGCGATTAATTTAAAAGCGAGTAGAGTGGTAAATTCCGTACCTAGCCCTTAATTTCCGTATCACAGTTTTATGTCCATAATTTCTGTATCACAGTAAACATTCATAAAACCTTAATTTAGAGTAATAAAATCGAAATTTAAGGAGCGAAAACATGACAATAACATCGTGAAACTTTAGAATTAATCCTTCTAAATTAAAATAAAAAATCAAGTTTCGGCTAATAGACTATCATATGTCCTGACACTGGGCAGAATATTGAAAGCGTAGTATAATTAAGAGTAGAACGAAGCGGAATAGAACAGAAAATACTCAAATCTTGATAAAAAAACTAAAAAATTGTCTGGTGCTTAACAACACGCACAGACGCAACACAATTTGCTGTCAGCTAAAGCACATCTCAAGATGCATTATCTCTTGATTTAATAGGAAAAAAAAATGAAAAAGATGACCCAACCGGTGGTCCAAAATCCGTATCAGGCTATAACATACAAAGATGGATTAATGGAAATCACAGTCGCGTTCAGCTTCCAAGAAGAATTCAATATTTTGTTATGATTTAATTAAGGGCTCGGGATATATCAATTTTTGTTATTCCCACGCGTCGACAAAACTAACCTGATGTAGTCACGGTTAATATTTTCTCGTTCATTAGTTTGTTCCCAATCATCTATTAGACGTGTTTAATGGGCGAAGTATTGATAGAACAGGCGGGTCAAGCAGCAGTTAAGAAATTTTTAATGTTGCGCGCCACGTGAGCTCGTGCATTGTCGGATGAAATTCAACTGCTGACAAACCAGATGACAGAAGGAAATGCTGGTTGAGTGTGCCAAGACTGAGTATAAGGCGAATGCAGAAAAATGATGCAATAGCACTCGATCCCATAATTCCAGATAACGGTCCAGGATGACGATATATAATACGTAATGCATAGTTTATGGTGTCTTTACCGATGAAGCTGCCAAACATAGATAAGATCATCTTACTATTGCTTTACCGTAGTGATCTGGCTGTGTCCAAGATTCAACGCATAAAAACTGCCACATACGCTTGTGGTACAATGTCAAAAGTAGTTTATTGCAACAGATGTCTCGCAAACGTTCTCCTTCTCTGCAGACAACGTCAATCGGTATTTGCTGATTCACGTTAGACGCTAAATCTTACTCTAGTCGTCTTGATTTACACGAGGAAAACAATAAAACACAACCAGCCCGCTCAATAGAACTGAAAAATATGGCATTTAAGAACTCATTAATAAGATAATGTTTTGCGTTTCCTGAACCATTTAGAGTCATTATATAATTTATGAAATCCTAGTTTAATTCTGGGAATCACGTAAAGCAACAGGGTTCAGAAAGTGACAGAAGAGGCAAATATAGAATCATATCTATAATGGTCCCTCCTATATTATAAAAACTAAATACGCATTTATCCTCACTTGTTTATATACTCCGTCTGCTGTGTCCATAGTGTAGTTTACCTAGATATGTGTTTCTTTGTAAACCAATGAAATGATGCGGGTAAGAGCAGATCTATAAGCGTGAACACATAATGAGTTAGAAAAATAAAATAAACATTTATATTTATCTTTAATTCAGGTAAATTATTTACAAGTATTGCATAAGGTACAACGTTTATAAAAAGAGTTTGGCCTGACTTGTTAGATTTAATACAAAAATATGTTAAATTATTCCTCGATAACTCAATATAATGTCTAACAAAACTCATTAAATTCCTATTTCAGATTTCAAATTTTTAAAAAGCAGGATCTCTACAAAATATTTAAATATTAAGTAGGCCATGAAGTATGCTAAACAACTGTGAATGATTAATTATATTTGCCGAAGCAGTGTTTGATATTTAAATGAAAGTGGTATAAAATATAGTCAGAATAAAATGGTAAATTTCGCTTAGAAAGATATTTCTTTTTATCTAAATAGCGTAACTCATTGAGTTCTACATAATAACAGAAATTGTGCAACTTATTCAGAATACATTAACTGGTAAATGAGTTAAAAATGTCCTTTCATTAAATAAAATAGATTTGAGAAAATATTGTAGTTTTGATATGGAGCAGGTTGAATGCTTGGAAATTTATATGTGTTGGTCATATGACATTACTGAATGGAAACTGTTACGAACATTAACTTTCTTATCATATCAACAAAAACAGGTGGCTGCAATGAATATGTAAATTCATCGAACTTTTCAATTTATCTTAGAAATGATTAACCCAAACATATTGTAAATATTTAAAAGGTTATCATTAAATCATTTTTCAATGTTAAACTCAGATAAAATACCTCAGTATAATTTTCAAACCTCTGTCTTCAGAAATAAAGCGTTAACCCCTTCTCGTGCCATTTACCTCGATGAAACTTGGGCCCAAGTGTTTGGACCAATGCATGGTAAACAAGCCAGACTGATGCTTGAGAACAGCCACAATACAAGCCAAAACGTAAATGCCTGTGTTATAATCAGTTTTGCGCGATACTGCTGGCTTGGAATTTAAACTTTAATCCTTCTGCCTTTCGTAGATATTATAAATATATTATATTTTGTAATAAATAACAGTTTCAAAATTACATTTCATAAATAAGAAATACTTCAAGTAAGTAAACTTTCATCTTTAGTGGAAGTAAAATTTAATAAACGGCTTTCAGTTAAATTTTTTATACTTTGCATTTTGCAGGGGTTTATTAAATTTTACTAACTAAAATGCTTTTTAAGAGCAATTATGAGAATTTTGACTAACTTTTGTGGTGTACCGATAGGAACTAACCTTTGTTTACGACCGTGAAATTACGATGTTAATGTTCACAATATCGGCTCGTGATGTTTATGTTTGGCCCTGCTTTCTTTTCACGAGTCTGGCTCGTGATGTTTATGTTTGGACCGATTTTCTTTTCGCGAGACTGGCTCGTTATGTTTATGTTCGGTCCAGCTTTAGAGCGTTCTATGAGTCGTTAGGTGCCTAGACGTGTTTTCACAGCTCCGCTTTAAAGAGCTTTATCAGCGGAAGGTTTTGCCATATCAACGTAAAAGTAGTTGCTATGTGTAGCTAACATCCTCATGAGCACGTAGATACAAAAATTTTGTCAATAAGATAAATTGTTCAAATTCTATGAATATTTAAAGTTTAACGCTAATCAGCGAACTTAGTGCCATTTTTGCTGTATTGGACATCTTTGCAGCCTCCTTCAGAAGCCGGCGGAAGTCAAAGCGCCTGGAAACGTATACCTTTGGAAAGAAGACAACGATAGCTTTAATTTGAGACAACTTTTAACCAAATCGGATAAGCAGTTTTTGAATTCTGTTTTAAAAACTTCAATTTTTTAGCGATTTTTCGCTCAAGCAGAGCAATTCGTCCGTTGGGAGTTAACATCCCCTCCCCAGGGGAAGAAGGGATTACTCCCCAGGGATTCTTCAAGGCCACTGGCAACGATTCTCCTTTTCATCTAGTGGATACTTCATTAGCACCCTGCTAATTAAAGAATTAACTAGAGTATCGCTCTGGAATTAACGGCAAACTTCCTCATTATTATCCGGAGGTGGAAGTTTCAAAATTTGAAGCGGATCGGATAAGTGGTTCCAAAGTTACTAATTTTTCCGACAATTAACGGGACTTGGAAAATCTTCAATTTCTGCATCGCTCTTATTTACCTTAGTGTTGTGATCGTGTGTATGTGCAATTGCGGATTTCACCTTGGATTACCCACAGATGAAGAACAGATTAAACATAGCAGCCAAGGTAGGCCGTATATATTAAAGTTCTAATTGATTACCACAGAAACGCTTAATTAAGTTAATTAATTAGCAACTTTGTAACATCGTTATTTGCAGTCCGACTGACGTGCATCACCGTAGAGACTTTAATAGAACTTTAAACTTGCATTTTTTTCAGATTAACACTACTGTATTTCATAGTTAATTATGACTTTAATTGTTTAATTCAAACTTTAATTAAGTACCAGTGCCTTTATACAAGTAATACTGCAATTTTTTTTTTTTAGTCTTTTTTATGAATTACAGGTTATTTTGTACTCTTGCCTATCATAAATAATAGTTTCTACAGTTATTATTTTTCATAAAAGGGTATAATTATTATTTCAGTTGACTATTTTTTGCTATTGCATTATAATTACAATTTTAATATCAGGAGTACCGCTTAACCATATTTATCAAAGTATTAATTATTCAGTCTCTGGTATTTGTTGAATGTGTACGAGGTTAATATAAGCAGATTTTAGTATACCCCATACAATTATTCGTAATTTCTGTTTAATGTACTGTGTGTGCTAATTCAGTGTTTAAACGTCAATTTACAAGCGTTAATTAGTGTCACATCCAGTGTCACAGCGTGAGCTTATAGTGCATGACCACCAGTCTTCAGTTTACGTTAAATGTGTGCTATAGTTCAACGATACAAGCTTCGTCAGTGTTAATATGTGCAAAATGTGTCTACAACAGTGTGATTAAGTGAATTAATTGTGCCCAGCCCTTAGTCAAGGTCGTCAGTTAAAGTATAGTGCGTGATTTAGTTCAGTGTTTATGCAACATTAGTGCATCTCAGTGAAAGATAATATTCATTTCAGTAGTGAAGTTAAGTGTTCAGTGATTCTTAATGACAGTGAGTGATACTTAGGTGTTTCACAAGTGACCTCCAGAGACGTACAGGTGTCCAGTGATTCTTAATTTTCAGCTTCCATAAACGTGCTATTTAACACCAGTTCAGAAACTCGACAGTTATTCAGTGATTCCATCCTAATGCAAAATGCCAGACCTGGACAACTCGGCTTACGAAGGTGATCTAGACCTCCAATCTTTGCTATCCTCCAATGTAATAGCTTTTGCGGATAAAGTTACCACAGTGTGCAGCCATCGCGAACGTAAAAAAGGGCAAGAAACATCTATTGCCATTGGACTTGCAAAATCGGCTATTGGCCGCATTAGAAGTCTTCAAGGAACTTGCATACACAAGCCCTGAAGGAATAAATCCATCAACTACTGCAGACAGTACAACTAACACTGAAGTATCGACAGTAGCGCACGTTGCTACCAGCACTGACAACAGTGCAACAGGACAGACTCCAGCCGCGCAGACTAGACGCCCACAGGAGTCCATACCACACAGCCATCCAAGAACTAAAACGTATGCAGAGATCACACGTAGGTGCGCAAGACCAAGTCTGCTGATTCAACCTAAAGAGGAAACTACAGCGACCTCCCTGAGGGAACAGCTAAAAGAAAAGCTCCCGATCTCTAAACTACAAGTGCGCATTGATAAGATCGTTCCAACTCGCCAAGGCGGATACCAAGTCTTCTGCAACTCAGCCGATGACGTCGGGACGCTGGAGTCAGAACTGCAAAACGCAGCCATACCTACAGAAATTAAGAGACCACAGCGAAGACAACCACGATGTGCAGTGCACAATGTTCCAGTGCATACGCAGTCAAAGGACATCATCGATGAACTCAGTGCCATCACCAGCTCTCCCAGTAGTCACTTTAAAGCGCTCTATCGTCTCAAGGAAAGACGAGGCGATAGAGTTAAGTGGATCATCGAATGCCAGCCAGCAAGCTTCGCGGCAGCAAACAAACAAAGACGTCTCTTCCTGGGATGGAATGCGCATTCCATATCAGAATACTACGGCATCACAAGATGCTACCGATGCCAGAGGCTGGGGCACACCCAGGCCAACTGCCAAAGTCAGAAACAATTCTGCGCGTATTGCGCAGGGGAGCACAGTGTGCGAGACTGCAGATCGGTGCACGCGGCATGCATTAACTGTGGAGACGCCATCCACCGCTATGGAGCAAGACGCGATCACAAGCACCCAGCCTATCACAGAGACTGCCCAGAGTATAAGCTGGCAGTCCAGAAGTATCGCGACACGGTTGAATACTAATACAAACCCCAATGAACGTTGTCAGGATTCCTCTGCGAGCAACACAAGCTTGGAAATACCAAAGTGTATAGTAAACGAAGTTAAGCTGCGTGACACCAATCCGATAAGATGCCTGCAGATAAACCTGCAAAGGGCACGTGCAGCTGCAGCACATGCCACAGCCTTCGCACTGGAAAGCAAAACAGACGTAATTTTTCTCCAGGAACCATACACCAGAGAGGGTAAAGTGGTTGCGTTCCCTCTTACATGGGGCTTGTTTCAGAAGGAAGACCCAGAATCCCCACCAAGAGCAGCCATCATCATCTGTAATCCGGCATGGACAGCAAGCATCATCTGCCTGGAGCGCGACCATGTAGCTATTCTACTGGAAACGCATGACATGAAGCTAGTCCTAGCTTCCATTTATTCACCACCCAGAGAGATAGCCGACCCCACCACAGAATTCATGTCTAAAGTGCTCAGAGATTTTCGAAATGATGGGGTGGTATTCGCCGGAGACTTTAATGCCCACAATGTGTGCTGGGGCTATGCTGACACCGACGATAAAGGCAGACATCTGGAGGATTATATCTCAGCCAACAATCTAGTAATTCACAACTCAACTGATGCACCCCCTACATTTAATAGGATCTACGCCAAGGGCTGGCCGGATTTGACTATTTCAACCACTGGTGTCGCTCCTCTGGTACAGGAATGGGAGGTAGTAGAAGAGATAAGTGTGTCCGACCACAATTATATAAAATTCACCATAGCATGTGAGACGACTACTTCTATCATCCGACGCTACAACCTTCCCGGAAGAAAGGTAAAGCAATTCATCAGACGATGTAAGACTCACCTAGATAGAATACGTATCAGGGTAGTTACGGAGTCTACTCAGACGGAGCTAGAAGAACTCACTGAAAACGTCGTTAGAGCAATACAGAGTGCATGCGAGGAAACTCTTCCAGCGCGATCAACTAAAAGATTACAAACACTGAGCTGGTGGACCAATGAACTCAGAGTTCAACAGAAGAAATGCCGGGCCCTCCGACGTCGACTCAAACGAGAACGGCAGAGGAGCAATGGCACCGAGACGTCTTTTCTGACAACATTTCAAAGAGAAAGGGCACAATATAAAAGGATGATTCTTCAGGCAAAACTAAGTGCATGGAGGGCCTTCTGTACAGACACTACAGCCCCATATGGTATCCACCACAAGCTGGCCACCGGAAAAAGGTTCATGCCAACCAACTTCCATCTTCTATCAGCAACAGGAAATAACAACAACAGTCCCACTGTGCACACGTTAAATGGCATCATGGATGCGGTCTTCCCGCAAGATAATGAGGATGAGGACTCAACAGAATAACACTCCTTGCGGAACACGGCTCTGGACACCCACCACCCAAATGATCAGCTATTCACCTCTCATGAGATCCAGCAAGTGCTGCGCCAAATACCTAGCAAAAAAGCACTGGGTCCGGACGGTGTCAACTATAAGATCATTAAGGTGGTGATAGACACCAATATTGAATTCTTCAGGACCCTTTTCAATAGTCTGTACGACACAGGCACTTTTCCAAGATGCTTTAAAGTAGGCCAAGCGGTCTTCTTTTTAAAGAAGAATAGAGACCCCACCAACCCGGATTCGTACAGGCCAATTTGCCTGTTGTCCGCGTTGGGAAAAGTCTACGAAAAGCTCTTAATGAACAGACTGCGGCATCATCTCCATATTACGGATTACCTAAGCCCCTACCAGTTTGGGTTCAGAAAAGGAAAATCAGCAGTCCATGCGCTAGCAGAAGTGAAGAACGAAATACTTGCAAACAAGGGAAGCGGCAACCATACGGCATTCATCAGTTTAGACCTGAAAAGTGCCTTCGACACTTTGTGGTGGCCCGCCGTCCTAAACGCATTAGCGGATGCCAGATGCCAGATGCCCATCCAATCTTTACCGCACTATCCGACACTACCTATCAGACAGAATTACGATCATAGTGCACAATAGTGGTATTCTACAAAGGAGGCAATCCCGTGGATGCCCACAAGGCTCGTGCGCGGGCCCTCATTTGTGGAACATTACTTTCAACCGCATAAAAGCAGAGCAGTGGCCATCACACACTAAAGTAATAGCTTACGCTGATGACGCGGCTTTTATTGTAAAAGGACGTACCAGAAGGGAGCTCCAAGCTAACTGCAACGAGACCTGCTCCATCTTCAATACCAGATACAACACTTTTAAATTACGCATAGCAGAGAGCAAATCACAGATAGTGTTGTACCCCAAAAAAGGTGGTTCACTTGCGCGTCAACCGCGCATCACGCTAAATAATCAGCGGATCAAGATTGTGCCGCAGCTCAAATATTTGGGACTCATCTTCGATAACAAACTCAGCTGGATCCCTCATATAATGGATTTAAAAAAACGCACACTGGCTATCGCAAAGTACATGCGTCATATGCAAGGTTACAGATGGGGCCTTAACCCCCATATACATAAGATCCTGTACCAGACTGTAACAGAGAAAATAGTAACATATGGAGCGGCCGTATGGGCGCAGCCGATGCAAGGCAGAAAGATCCGGCACTTACTCAGCATTCAACGACAGTTCGCCCTTAATATAACGAGGGCATACCGCACAACGGCCACAAATGCGCTAAACGTTCTAGCAGGACTGGTTCCCTTACACATTAGCACGGAACGGGAAGCAGTTCTACAGCAGATCAAACAGCTCAATGTGCCAGCGTCTTTTGAGGACACAACGTACTGGTCGAGCGACTATGAAGTACCAGCAATGATCCTGGACAAGCACCCGGCCGAACAGTGCATAGGAATAAACGTCACCATCAAAAAACAGTCTCTTGAGATCCATAAGCACAATACCTATGCTTACACCGACGGCTCAAAGATGGACGAAAATGTGGGATGCGCTTACATTGTCTACCAAGGCACAGAGGCACATACGCAGTGGAAGGGGCATCTGCATGGGAATAACAGCGTCTTCCAAGGGGAGGCAGTTGCCATACAGCGAGCATTAAATTATATCGTAAGCAATAACATCAAGCAAGCAACCATAATTTCAGACAGCATGTCTACCCTCCAAGCAATCCAGAATCCGGCGCACAGCTCGCAAATCGTTCAAGAAATCCAACGCA
>KK121244.1:26751-42499 GCA_000611955.2 Stegodyphus mimosarum
CTACATCTCCGACACGGACCCTTTCCGGGGTATTTCGCCAGGCACGGAATAGCTGACACAGATCAGTGTAGCTGTGGCCACCTGGGTACTCCGGAACACTACGTAACCTCCTGCCCGCTCACCAACAGCCTACATATCCCAATCCCTACCACGAATACGCAGGCATTCTGCAAATTTATGGTTAAGCAAAAACATGTCTGCCGCCAGCTAACAAAAATAATGGAGAAGCTAGACAGTTTAGGCACAGACCTCTGTGCAGCAGAATAATCTGTGCATCTGATCTTCAGTACTAATGTACAGCAAATGCAGCCACAGTCCTCTGCATGCCTATAGACATAATGATGTATAGTGTATACCAGCAAAGTATATATTTAATGAGTAGGATTAAATTTCTAATGCAATTATGACAGTGAAATGTAAATGTACACGTTAGTGATGTGAAATGTAAATGTATGCCTTGTTTAGGTTAATTTTTCAATATGTATAGTGTATATCCTTAGTTAATGTAACTCTATGCAAGTTTATGTATGTATTTAGGTAATCCTATGTATGTATGTCGTATCATATATGTTTGTTTACTAACAAATATGCTCTCCTATTTAACCTGAAGCCATAGCACTGTAAGCCTATGTAAAGCAACACCTCTTTTTTTTTAACACACTCTGCCATTAACCCATGTATAGCCATGTATCTACTGAATTTAAACTTAGTAAATGCTGGGCCCGGGCGGCCGGGTGGGAGCGCATTCCCGGG
The DNA here is from genome assembly GCA_000611955.2 of Stegodyphus mimosarum. Classification (NCBI taxonomy): domain Eukaryota; kingdom Metazoa; phylum Arthropoda; class Arachnida; order Araneae; family Eresidae; genus Stegodyphus; species Stegodyphus mimosarum. The sequence continues at coordinate 27,505 of KK121244.1, forward strand.
GCCATTTTTTTTGGTCTGTTCGACTGCCCACCGGACGGTCCAGGAGCTGGGTCTGGGAGTCAAGTGCGAGACCACGTGTGGCCATACCATCAGGCCTGCTCTAGATAATGGTGGATGTGGTGCTGTACTGATTAACCGTTATGGTAAAGGGAGAGTGCCCACGTCCACCGTCACTTATCATTTATTACTTATCACTTATCGGTCCAGCTTTTTGTTCACCAGCCTGGATTGTGATGTTTATGTTTGGGACAAAAACTTCATCACGAGTCAGACTCGTTAATGCACGGGAAGAGGTTAAGTGTGATTAAAACAGTTCTACCAAACTAGTCTGACGAAGTGCGAACATGCTAATTTTTGCATAAACCCTATTCAAAATTTCTTTTAAATCAGCAGCAAATAAATGCTGAAGTTTAACTGAAAATCTAGCAGTCATTCTAATGGAGGTTAGAATTTCATCATGCATTAAATAAATATTGTTGAATAAAATCGTTTCTGAACTCCCGCTTTTTTATATTATATATATAAATATATATTTATATATTGGACACACATTTATAGAAAATGTGAAGTTTTGCTTTTGAAGTTTGATCACAACATTAAGATCTTCAGAGTAAATTTCTCCTTGTATAATGCTTTTTTCGATATGATAAATATTTAGTTTCATTATAATTTAGATATTTTTCTTACAGATACTGTTACGACGATGCTTTTTAAATGTACACTTATTATCAAAGAAAAGCATGAAAATTAATAGTACGTCTGATGTAATTTAATAAACGTATGAAGAAAAATTAATTATTCGTTTTTTTTAAGTAGCCTTAAGGAATGAACCTTAAGAAAAATCATTATTATATTTTATTTTCCCATTATTATATATTTGTTCTCATTATCATATTTTTATGTAAACAATAAAAACGTTATTAAACTTACAACATAATTTAATGATCCTCCTTACGTCTTTACTAATGACTAAAAGTTTTCAAAAAAGATCAAAATATTTTGTCTTAATTTTAATGACATTTGTTAATATAAAAGAGAAGGGGGAATCCTTTTATTCCTCTAAATTATAATGATATTCTATCTAACTTAAGGAAAAAGCTCTATTTAAAATAATAACGGCAATGTTTGGGAGATAGTGCTTTTGCATAATTGCACAAATCTCTTTACATTGCAAGAATATGTTCCTTCTGTTTCACATCTATTAAAATTTTGGTATTTTGGAAGGATTTGTAAGCAGAAAACAAAAAATGTTCACCTCATTATATAATTGGGAACTGCAACTCACCATTCAGATACTTAGTTAATGTAAGACAAAAAATGTTACTTAATTGCAATTATGGGGAATATTATTAAAACTTACGTAAAAATACAACAAAGGCTTTTAAAGTCTTCCGAAACTATTAGTATTGTGAAAATATGAATTACGGCTACAATTATAAGTAGAGATAAAAAATATTTTATTATTTACAAGAAAATTATTTACTATGATTTAAGAAAATTAATTTTAATCAATACTAAAATCTTGCTTTGTGTTATTATAAATGGAATGTATATATTACCGTGAAGGACCGAAATTAGAGAATGCCAGAGTTCTTTGGTGATTGTCGATACATACCAAATACGTCGTGGAAGACCGAATATTTGATTATATTCTTAAAATCGGACCATCGTCGGGAAACTGTTGTGAGGCGTTAGAGAAGTAACAGACTGTTCAATTTGGTTATATCATACGAACGCAAGTCCTTGATGTCGACTGTGGCTCCCCACAGATGCCCAAAATGTGTTGGCGGCTACTTTTATAAATACTGGTGACCAAAATTAAAGAATAATGACAGAAATAAAACGTAACTGATACTTAATATAAATTATTAACAGAAAGTTATACAAAAGCATTAGTTAAGGAAAAATTACAATCTCTGCCAGTTGATTATTCGCAAAATATTGAAATTAAAATTTATGGAAACAAAAAAACAATGGGGAAATTAAGTCACCTCTTGAGGAAAAAATTTTCTTTAATGTGGTGTATAGTCACCTCGGACTGATATGGATTCTTGATTTCATAGACTGTAACAAAGTGTTGATAAGGTCTTGTGGAATTGCTCACAACACTTCTAAAAGAGCATTTGTTAGCTCCTAGAGGGTTAGGAGAGGCATTTGGTGCTCTAAGGTACCCCACACATGCTTAATCGGGTTCAAATCAGGGGAACAATATGGCCAATCCATTAGAGAGATATCTTCTGTTTGCAAGATATTCTGACACCACATATGATCAATGAGGCCCAGCAGTGTCATCCATAACAAAAGCTTTGGGCTAACAGCACCTCTAAACAGAATTAGATTTCAGTACCTTGCAAACATTCTTCGAGCGCTTGCTCATCGTCCTTGAAAGGTACGCAGCTCGGTGGGTCCATTTTGTCATAATTTCTTCCCGAACCATTAAGCCATGGTCCCGGAAATGGAATGCTTCACATACATGTGAAGGCAAGTTATATGTTTCTTCCTCTTCCCAGATCAAAACACGTCTAGAATCACTGTTCAGACTATATCTGGACTCATCAGAAAACAATACTCGGACCCAGTCGTCTTCGCTCCATTGAACAAAACGATGGCACCACTTTAAATAGGCCACTCTGAAGCTGAAGTGAGTGGGACACAAACCATTAATTTTCATGAATACATTCCAGTCTTGTTAAGCCTTTGTGTAGCACTAGAACATCTATTTCAAGTTCCTGTGGCAGCCTTAAGGTTTGACACCAAGTCTCTTGGAATCGCTTCGTATTCCTCTGGTTTGCATTCTCAGTTGTATCCTTTGTCGGCCTTAGCATTTTGAGGACGGGATGGCTATTATAGTAGCCATAGAATTCCCTCTTTGAAAAGACGGGTTTGTCCACTTTAGTGACCGTGACGTGTTCCCCCCCCCCATTTTCCACGCTGAAAGAAAATCAAATTTCTTTCAGCCTGGAAAATGGTGAAATGTCAAATTTGACGTCCCTGGGGTTTTAACCACTTATCTCTTTGAAAGACCTTTGTGCTAAGGATACGATTTTCCCAATTTTTCCCTTTTCGTTCTTGTAGCTACACAGCTACAGAATTCGCGATAACTACACTACTAAATTGTAAACAGACCTTTGCGTTGCTTTGAAATATTGCATATTTTCGTAAGTTTTCTAGTAATTATTTTGATTTTTTTCTCGCAATATGCTGAAAAGAAAAAAAGGGCTGACTGAAGAAGAAGTACGAAAACTTTTTCAAGAGCTTGATGAAGAAAACTATGGAGAAGCGAATCCGATTGCGAGCTGGATATAAAAAATAGATCTGAAAGTGAACATAAGGATGTGGAGGAAGCTTCATATTTATTGACTGATTCGGCAAATTACAGTGATGAACAAACTGATTAAGTAGACAAAACCTCTCTTGATTCAAAATTTGAATGGTTTGAGCCAAAACCCGACGACAAGGTAAATGTTTTGAATTTTATTGGAATAAATGATATAAAATGCCTTGCTTCTGAAGCTACAAAAGAAACTGAAATTTTCAAAATTCTTTACCTGCGAAATATTATTGAAAAAAATGGCAAGAAATAAATCTTATGCGGAACATAAACTAAAGAAAATCTCAGGTTTTAACCATGAAGATGTTAATGAAAATGAATTGCTAAATTTTTTGGAGCTGACATTGCTGATGGGGCATATTCGAAAAAAAGATACTGGTCGACAAGATAAAAGATTACTGTCTGACAGACGAAATGCTTGAAACATCTTAAATCTTGCAAATTCTTCGTTTTCCGCACTTTGAAGATAGCATGTCACCGCCAGACAGAAACGATCCTAATTATGATCTATTTTGGAAAATAAGGGATATATCTGAGCATTTGAGAAACAATTTCAAGGAAGTATATGAGTCCTCCGAAAAACTGGCTGTAGATGAAGTAATCGTTCTTTTTATGGAAAGAGTAATTTTTAAACAATATATTGCAAAAAAGCATAAGTGTTTTGGGATTAAAATGTATAAGCTCTCGGACCGCCATAGTTACACATACGAAATGAAAATATACCTCGGACAAGATTCTTGCGAGTCAAAAAATGGGAAATGTGCCACTCATAACACGGTAATAGCATTAGCGGAAAGTATGTAAGGCAAAGGACATAAACTTTCTATCGACAATTTCTTTTCTTCAGCGGATTTGCTTTATGAATTGCTGCATAAATATAAAATAAACAGTTGTGGTATAATTCGCAACAATCGCCAAAATTATCCGAAACTGAATGATGGCATCCGAATGCAGAAAGGACAAATTGAAATAAAATTTTCATCACGAATGAGAATGACTGCAGCTTGTTGGAAAGACAAGAGAGAAGTTTTTATGCTCAGCAATATGCACAATCCGATTGCAGCCTATGACGAAACGGGAAAACCCAAAATTGTATCAACCTACAACAAAAATATAGGTTTCGTTGACATGAGTGACCGAATCACAAATATTATACATTCGGAAGGAAAACTTTAAAATGCACAAAGAAAATCTTCTTCCACTTATTCGATCTAGCAGTTTTAAACTCCTTTATTTTGTACAAAATAAAAATTTCAGACTTATCTTCCGCTGATTTTAGAAAAAATATTATAAAGCAGCTCCTCAATGATGAAGCTTCAGTCAGCTCTGCTCGTGTTCCAGATACAGTTTCGCTGAATGAAACTGTATCTGAAACATGAGCCACAATTCACTGGCCTATTTAAAACAAAACTCCACGAAGATGTATTACTTCTCAGAGAAGTGGAATAAGGAAGCGATCAACGTATTCTTGCGAAAAATGCGACGTAGGGCTCTTTGTTGCTTGCTTCAAAAATTTCCACGAAAGCAAATGAGAATATTTCTTTTTAACATACTTATAAAAAATAACGGTTATATCACCCTGAAACTAATTTTTTCATTCTGTAATAAACTGCTCAATATCTCTTTCCTATTTTCCTCTCTTTAAAAATAACCAATGGGTTCTCCACAGGATCAGCGGTCATAAAGAGAAGAAACTGCATATACTCATGGTGGAACGTATGCATATACACAAATATATTATACATATATAAGTGAATATATATGATATAGTTATACAAATATAATATACATATTTAACTGAATATATATATATAATTAAGCAGACTGTGCATCAAATGGTACAGGGCTCAAAATGCGGCTCCAAACTCTTGATATGACACTTTGAGGGATATTCAAATCATGTGTGTTTGACTCCCTTAATTCTACCAATTATTCGTCATTTCCGACCTTCACTTAAATTATACCTACCTTTTAGCCATAACCACTGAATACTGACTGCTCTCAGAAACTACAGCGTTCACAAACGACACTACAAACCGGAGTTCGAACATTATTTCCATCGCGCACCACATTCTCAGTCACAGAATTTGTTTCTGGCGCTAACGTATGCGCGTAAGTACAATTTTGTGTTCAAAGTGAAAGACGTTACTTTCCATAGATGGCATTTTTTGTCAAGAAATATCGCTGAGATTTGCAGCTACAAGTTATTCAAGAATTGAGGGGGACAATTTGTATTGCATAATTGCACTCCTTGCACTGTAAAATTGCGAGAAGAAGCGTTCTCTCATTAAAGGCAGTTGTAAAAGCAAGGGCCACATATAAAATGAATTGATAACGTTAATCAGATTATTTATGTGTAAATTTATTATTAGCATTACTTTCTCTTCTGATTTACAATGTATAGTATGTTTTAGGTTCATCAGTTTGTTTACATGTGCTGTTACCTAAGCTTTCCTTTATTTTAACACATATCATAGTTTATTTTAATATTAAACTATGATTTGAAAAGTTACATTTTTGTCCTAATGTAACAAAACTCTTTTTATTCAACCATCAGTGCAAGCTATCTTTGAATCAACCATCAGTGCATGCTGAATGTTGACATTTGCCAATGCATATGAGGAATAATGATATTTAGTAAATATCTTTTACATTCACCAAGTAATTATGTGAATGCTGACATTAATCGAAGAATATTGATAATTATCAAAACTCTGCCTTTCACATTAACGTATATTTGAAGTACAGAAAACGTTTCGCCCTCCTTCGGAATTGCTCAGTTTCTTTAGTTTGAGAATAAATTATTTCATAAGCAAGATCCCTTTTGACTGGAACAAAAATTTGAATCACGTCCTAAAATACTGCAGTAAAATGGGTATTGATTATTTGAGGAGAAAGAAAAACAATTATTTTGCTTCTAATTGAATTATAGTAAATTTCCCTTTTTAATGAATATTTTTCCCCTGTCGATTGTGTTTTTGCTTTTCCCTCTGTCCCTTTTTTTAATCATTAAATGTATTTAAACTTAAGAAAATCATACAATTGGTACAATGCCAGATTTGCCTTCCTAAATATACACATGATATGGAGATTTGAGAATAAAATAATAATAAATCCATCCATACAAGTAACGTATAACGTAATGTAATATTTTACGTAAAATATTGCCAATGGTAAATATTAAAAAGACAAATCACAGTTTAATAAAACTTGAATCTGGAAAATGAAGAATAATAAAATTTACTTTTATTGACTTAAAAACCGTAACAGTAAGTCATCAGTATTATTACTTTGAAATTTATGTATCTCTTGTACATCCTCCATTGAATACCTTAAAGGCAGTTTTTTGGGGTAATAGAAGCTCTATATTTCAAGAAGATTTTTAAAGCGTAAAATTTGAATGATCTTTACATTCAGCATGAAAGAAATAATATTTTACTTTCCTTGTTTCATCAATAGATGGCACCAGTAGCTTAATGTCTCATGTCTAGCCATTCTTATCTTATCACTGTATGTTATCTCGTTCATTTGCACTTTGGCAGCTGAGATTGAAACTAGTCTTATGAAAATTTGCAAATATAACGACGATTTTTGTTATTTGACTTCTAAATTTATATTTGTTAGGCGTGTTATTCTACTTTAATCGTAATTTATGCTTACTAATGCTTTTTTACAAATTTCGATTAAAAATATTTTATTAACAGTACCGTTTTATTTCTCTCATTATCCTTTACATTTGATGACTAGTGTATTTATATTATATGACTAGTGCGAAAGCATTTATAAGTAACTTTCTAGTGGATGAAATGTAAGTAATGATAAATGTAATAGTAAGTGACATTTCGTGCTTTTTATTTGTCTGGAGCAGCGTGTATTTACAGATGAGCCCAGATTCATCCTGGACACATTCTCGGTACTTATATCTGGAGTGAATCTTAATAGGACCGTTACGTTTGTGGATGTGTATATGTTGGACGAATGTACAACTCTGCAAGTGTTTGAAAAAGGCACCCTGACTGTCGTGAGGTATAGGGAGAAGATCTTAGAGTCCTGTGTTCGACTTTTCAGGGCGCGCATTTGGTTCTGGATTTCTGGTAATGGAAGACAACGCTTATCCACATAGGGCTCAGTTGGTCGACGATTGCCTGAAAAGCGAGGATAAACAACACGTGGATTGGTCAGCCAAATCTCTTAATGTTAACTCTGCAGAGCATGATGAGGCCGCTTTTGGGAGGGCAATTTTATTTCGCCATCTCCTTCTGAGAACCAAGGCACTGCTTTGCTGCAGAAGTGAGATCGACTGATACAAATACTCCTCAACTGCCTTTTGTCAGTCTGACGTTTTCAGCTTGCAGACTTTGCCTCCAGAAATTATGAAAAGCTGTGATTGGAACATGAAAATTTCTCCATCAGTTTTCCCATTCAAAATTTCATGTATTTTAGATAATTTTCAGCTGCTTATATGCATATAGAATTACCGCGAACTACGGGCGAAAAGCTTTTCGTATAATCTATTCCATACTTTTGGAAGAATCTTTTGGTGATGAGTCTCGGATTATACTAATTAACAGTGCTGTCTGCGTTTCGCTGTATTCGGGACAACCATTTCTAATCAAACGTTTTTCGATTTCCCGGTAAGTCGGTTAATTCCCATGTATCTCACTAAGGAATTATATTCATTTTACATAGCACTTTTAATTTTTCTGCATAAGTCTTGTTAAAGCTCCTTTTACAGTTTCTAGATTCGTAAAAACTTCAACACTTTTACCAGACTAGAGCGCTTTTGACGGTAGACGTTTCTTGTCTGCCCGATTTTCTTATTGTAAGAAATGTAAATCTTCCTGGCCCTCTTTTGAAAGGTTGATCTTAAATTTCGCTTTCTCAACATCTGCTCTCCGTTTATTTGTTTTCTTGGAATTCTTTCCGCCTCCGAAATTTCTTGAGAAAGAAAACGTTCAATAAATTCCTCTCCGTTAGCTGTTGAAGTTTACGATCTTGTTTCAGTTTCTGGCAGCTCCAAAAACCAAATATCACGACTTCGCATTAATTCACAGGTTCCAAGTTTCCACAGAGGATACGCTTTCCATTCTTCCAAAAATCCAATAAGAATATTTTCTTATCTTTTAAAGAGAATTTTTTTTCCTCTGGAAATTTGTTAATGCAATAGTTTCACTTCTTATTATTCTGAAATGAGCTACCATTGGCTTTCTTTTAAACCACATTTCTTCAGGCGTTTTGGCATCGGTAAGCGGCTGTCGATAAGCGGTGGAATAATTTTTACAGGAACAACAGACACCTGGTCATTTCAAATAGGGTATGGTTGGCGAGTTCTGCAACTCTGATTGCTGCGGTCTGTATTCTATTGAGAAAAGCTTATAAAGCTCTCTTTTTCTAACAATTGGTGTAACTTAAATTTTTGAATTCTTTGCCATTATCACTGCGGAGAATTTTTAGTCGCTTACCTGTCTGATTTTCAGTTCGTAATTTGGCCCACCAACGGTCGAGGTGTAATGTCGCTGAGCCTGGTAGGCTGACTGCATCTGTGATTTCATTATTTTCACCATATGTAATATGTATACGAGTTAGTTTACCTTAGAAACTCCCTCACCAAGGCATTCTTCCCTTTAAGCTGACAACCCTAGTGTGCGTTGTGTAATCTCAATGAAAAAACCAATTCAGCTCGTAATTTGCATGTTTTTAAAGCTTCAAGTGAGTTTGACAGTTTTCATAGGGCGTATACAGTGATTTCGGTAATTATCATCCATAAATGTTATGAAATATTTTGAAAGCCAAAACACGTGACTTTCATATGGGACCGCAGATATCAGTGGGCAACTTTCAAGAATGTCCCGATTTACTACTTGTGCTTCTTTGAGTGCGGTAAACTAGACTTTTTTGTATTTTGTCCAAGTTTCAGGGAAAAAAAAATCATTATTACACTTTAGGATCTTTAGACCATGTACCATAATTTTAGAAAGACATATTTTTAAATCAGCAAAATTTCCGTTACCACACCTTTAATGTTACAGTTTGAAATAATCGTTTTGAGTATTTTCATAAAGGAAGCTTAAATAAAAGTTCCTAAATTATCATAACACTAGAAAAGCGTTAGAGAGCTACTTAATGCATATGTCTTTGTTTTGTAAGATCGTACTCTTTTCGCTATCATGCAAGTGTCAAGACCTTAGCAGGAAGTCTGACGACTTCTCGCGTAAGCGTGAAGAACAACAACACAGAAGGGGAAGGGTGTAAATAGCTCTTTTATTCTCAAACTATTTTAACAAAAAGGCATGCACTTCATGCTCAAAATAGCACCGATAACTTGCGAAGAGGAACTTAATGATAATTTAACAATAAATTCAAAACGGTAAAGAGTATTGCTAGACTACACAATTACTTGAACCTAACAGGTTGACTCAACAACCTACATTGGCGTCCTGTCTCTGTAACGTATCGATTGCTAAACATAAGTTTTAGAAGAACGAAAACGTTAAGTCTAATAATTGCGTGTCTAATAATTATGGTTTTAAAACTCTATACTGTATTGTAAATAAAATTCGTATGTGTGTTAATAAAGAGCGGAATGATCATGAAAGAAAAACCATGAGTGGTAATACAGTTAACAAAACGTGCTCGAAACTACACCCATTGACACTGATGCATGCATGACACCTGCGCGACATGGGTTTTTGTAAACATTTTGAAGATACCCAATGTTTTGCGGATCGTAGCTGCTGTGATACTGATTTGTGCCACCAATTCCATTTCAGAAGTTACTAACATAGTCTTTACAACAACCCACAGAAAGTAATCTAGAGGAAATAAATCAGATGATCTGAGAGACCATGCAATGTTAAATGTGACGATGCACCATCATGTTGAAATCACATTTGGCCACGAACATGAGTAGCAATGGCAGCATCAAATAATTCCGGTAGAACCTCCAGAAGGAAGCTCAGATACTTGCGAGTGTTCTTTCACACTGCTAAGAGGTATGGACCGATGTGACGATATCCGCCCATACATTAACATTGAAGCAATGCTGTGCTGTATGTCGCCGAGTTCCGTATGGGTTGTCTACGACGCACATGTGCACGTTGTGCATATTGGAAAACCCTTCACCTCAAAGTTAACTTTATCTCAGAACAAAACAGAACTGGAAAACTGAGAGCAGGCCGTAGTTTGGTAAAGAAACTGTTGCGCAAATGTGACACGTCTCGGTCGATCATCCGGCTGAGATAGAGATGTAAACCTACGCTGTGTAGAATGCCGCAGACAGTGAACCGCGATAATCCGGTGGTAGCGTCAAGCAACCGTAAACGTTTTTCCCGTATTTGATTATACACTTTGCAAGAGTAATTCTTCCAATACGATTATTCGTGCAATTCGCGGCCGCCGGTATCCTGCATTCTTCCTAAGAGAGATCCAAGTTCCACAAGGTTCTAATGTACCCAAGTAAACATTTTGTGATTCATTTGGTGCTTCGTTGGATTATCGTTCTGGATATAACCGTGTAGCAGCGTCTCCATGTCCGTTAGCTAAGCCATACAACAAGTGCATATCTGTTAACTCAGCGTTTGTGAAACGATTCATGTTCACCGTATGTACAAAATGTAGAAATGAAAAAGTTCCACCTGACGACTTTGAGACCTATCGCCACCTATGCACTTCTCCCTATGACTATCTACGTGATCATGATTCCTAACGATGTCCTCTACCCCTCTCGAAGTTTGTACAGCTCGAAATTCGGGGATACTTTTCATGAACAAGAGTTAATAAATTCATTGGTTTTTATTACAAACTTACGTACAAATTACCTATTTCTAAGCAATTACACACATGTCCATAAATTAAGGATAATTCGGAGTCACGCGGAAATCGAACTCTAAATAAAATATATCACCTGTAAAATCATTACACACATCTTCAAGAATCATATGCAAATTTCAGGAAGTAACCAGATGACACCGATGGTACGTCACAATGTCGAGAATACAAGAGAGTGACATACAAGGAATACAGGCAAAGAAGTAAAATTGTTCGCAGACGCTTTATAAGCATTTCAGTGCAATAACCGAATAGCTATGACACAAAGGACGCATTTGGATGATTTTTTACGTGGTAGAATTACCGGCCGTGTGAAATGTGGGCGTACCCAATTGGAAGTATCAGACGAATTGCCCAGAGTGTCATCTCTAGGCTTTGCCAACGATTCCAAAATAATGGTAATGTGAGTAGACGTTACAGCACAGGTCGCACCAGAGTTACAACGCCGAATGAGGACCGGTATTTGGCAGTTACTGCCAAAAGAAACAGGCGGAGCACAGCCTCAGACCTGTCTCGTCAGCTCTCTTCAGCCACTGGTACGACAATTTCAACGCATACCGTGTACAGGCGCTTAGGGCAGGTTGGTCTATATGCTCGTAGACCTGTCAGATGCGTTCCACTTACTGAAACTCACTGTCGCCTGCGGTTAGCCTGGAGTAGAGAGCATGCATTGTGGACACAGCAACAGTGGGTTTGTGTGATGTTTTCCGACGAGTCCAGGTTTAGCTTGCAGTCTGATTCTCGCCAGATTTTCATATGGAGAGCTCCAGGTACCGGTTACCACCAAGAAAAACATCATTGAACGATACCGTTATAGTGGCGCAGGAGTGCTCGTTTGGGGTGGAATTATTCTGGGTTCCAGAACTGACCTGCATGTTTAAATTGGAACCATGACAAGCCAAATCTATCGGGACGTCATTCTGGAACAACAATTACGTTTGTTTCGGGGCGCCATGGGCGCACATTTTGTGTTTATGGATGACAACGCCCGTCCTCACCGTGCAAACATCGTAAGCGAATGCCTTCAATCGGAGGATATTACCCGTATGGACTGGCCAGCATTATCACCGGACATGAATCCAGGAGAACACGTGTGGGACATGCTTGGCCGACGAGTTGCAGCCCATCAACCTCCTCCTACATGTCTACCGGAACTTCGGAGAGCATTGCTTTTTGAGTGGTATAATATCCCCTAAGATCAGATCGATAATTTGATACTCAGCATGCCTAGGCGTTGTACGCACTGTATTGCATCGTCTGGGAGACATACAATGTATTAACAATCATAGCAACCGTGTAATATTGGTTTCTTGTAAATAGGTTTTTTTTTGTAATTTGCTCCAGAGAGAAAAAATCGCTAATTTTTTTAATAATATCAAAGATATAGCATCTTTTCTTGCTCTTTACCTTTTGTTTAATAAATAAGCTGTAAAAATAAGTCAAATTTGTTTTGCTTCTAACTCTTCCTTTGCCTGATTTTGCGTTATGCTTAATTTATGGACATGACTGTATTTGGATTGCATGAATGAGCTAATCTTGTAGGGTTATTACGTTATTTATGAAGCAGGAGAAGTGAGAAATGAGTAGTTCCTCACAGGATTCGAATCGCTGACCCCTCGAACACGCAGCGAGCGTGCTGACCACTACAAGACGGGGGCATGTAAAGAAGGCGGGAGAGATACCTCATATACTTCCCCTTTTAAACGGCGACTGGGGATTAGGGGACCTAGTCGCCAAATCTCGGTGGTGGAGAATAATCATCCACCACCTATTTTGTTCGGGTGGCACTGTAGAGTCATTAGGTTATTTCTGAAACAGGAGAAGCGAGAAATGAGCAGTGACCTCGCCCGGACTCGAACCATGGACCTCTCGAACACGCGCTGAGCGTGCTGACCACTACCACAAAGGCGGGAGAAATACCCCATAATCTATTTTACATTACTTCCTATGGAAAATACTGCTTTGTCTTACGAGCATTTCGAATGAAGAAACACCGTCAAGCATGAATTAAGTTCATGAACCAAGGTTGTAAAGTCATTGGGTTATTTAGAAGCAGGAGAAATGAAAAATGAGCAACGCTCTTCGTCGGGAATCGAACCACAGACCTCTCGGTTACACGTCGACTATGCTGACCACTACACCACCAAGACATACGAAGAAGACGGAAGAAATTCCTTATATGCTCCCACTTTTAAAGAGCGACTGGACATTAGGGGCCTCAATCGCCAAATGGTGGTGGTGGAGAATCATCATCCACCACCTTTTTGTTCGGGCGCCACTTGTAGAGCCATTAGATTCTGTACATGTAACAAAGGTATTGTTGTGCAGTAATTTTGATCAATCGTGTATTTGAATTTCTGTAGTCTATTGGTTAATTCCTTGGGAATCCATCTGCGGAATCTGTTCGTCGAAATTCAGAAGCTGGAAAAGTTACTTTGGTTAATGATGGGTTTCTTGTAGCTTGCGTATGAAAACAATACCTATAAACAAAAAATATTGCTTTTACTGATGCCTAAGCTTAAAGAATACAGTTAAATTTACCGCTGAACTAGAATTAATACCATAGAGAACTGATGATTTATTTATCATCCGTTTATTCTTCTTTGGTATCTTGGTGTGTGTGCTTTTGATTTCATTGAATATTGTTTAATGGTATATTGGTAAATAAGCCATCGCTTGTTTTCGAAATATTGTGTGTCCCAAGACTTGTGTTTTCAGATAATTATGTTAGATATATTTCTTAAGATGTACAGACAGTCATTCTAAACTTGAGGTGAGTTTTCGGATTACCCATCAATAATAATAAATTAAAATAACCTCGGCGCTAGTCAAATAATACGAATTTCCTTCTAAAGTATTCCTTTTGATAATTTTTGAACATATCAACTCGTTATAGTCTCCTTTTGAAAATTGCGAAGCATTGTAAAAAGATTTGAGAAGTTATTGAAACTATTAACAATATTATAAACGATAGAAATTTATTAATTTAATATTCAGAAAATCATTTGCACACATTTATAGATGCTCAGTGTTTTATATTTCATTTTACCCTGAGCCTTCTCAATTTTCCACTAGAAGCTAAATGCTATCAAGCTTCCTTTTAACTTCCTGCACAGCTCTGTTTTATTTTAGAGGAGATCCAGGTTTCAAAATGCTGTCTACACAAGGAGCCGTATCTTTAAACAAGTATCTCTAGCGTTTAGTTTACTGAATAACATAGAGCGTGTTGTTTCAAATTTTTGTTGTTATTCTAACAAATTTAATTAATTTATAATCCGATGTTTCTTTCGGATCATAATTGCTGATTGATTTCTTTATATATAAAATATTTTATTAATTTGAATACATGAGATTTGCTATTGTAAACTATAGAGCATTTTTTTTTACCTCAATTGTTAGTATTAACTAAATCTGCTACTTTTCCCAGTTTAAGGAGATTACTGCATTTTTATGCTCCCAGAAGTCAACAAGAAAATCTTAATTAATCCTCTCCTTCTTTGTATTAGATTGAACTTCCAAATTTCAACTGATAAGGATTTTTCAACTTTTGCGCTATGTTCAATTAACTCGATCACTTGGAGCATTTAACGAATTGTTTATAATTTCTGTGGGCCAGCAGGTTTAAGTTAGAATTCATCTGATTTATCTCCCTGAAATAAATATTTCATTAATTTGTAATTAACAGAATTCCGTTAATATTAAAATTTGTACAAATGATTTAATAATTTTATGTTACTGACTATAATATATAAAATTTTATATCAAGTATCTATTTACATAATAATTGTATATTAATTATGTAAATAAATTTATTATATTTTGAAGTTATTTATAAAG
>KK121244.1:42609-77891 GCA_000611955.2 Stegodyphus mimosarum
AAAATAATCGATTTATTTTCTCCTTCTTTGTGTATAATTGTGAAATATAAATATATATATATATATATATAATTATGCATTATATTTCACAATGCTTGCTTTCTTTCCCGGTTCAATATACGTTTCTAAATTTGCAATTTTTATTTAGTTTTCATATTTTGCTCTTTTTGTATTTTTATTGGCATTTTTAATCACTATTACTTTCTGTCTGCTATTAAGTCTTCTTTTAATTACTACTCTTATTATTATTGCAACTTATAAAAAATATAAGATGTGACAATTAAATGTATTGAAAACTTTGCTAATTGTTATGTTTGTTATAAGATTGATGGAGATGTGCTGTTGAATACAAACACGCTATCTTCTTTGACTATTTCGATTGGCTTTATAGCTCAGACGAACTTAGACACAAAATCTCCTTGCGCAGATGAAAAGCTGTCACAAACACAAAAAACCTATTAAACACCCCCAACACAAAAAACCTATTAAAGTACTAATAAGAGGGTTCCCTATTGATGCTGATATTGACACTATTAAAGAAGCATTAAGTGATAAGGGCTACAACGTGCACAAAGTTGTGCAACTTACGAAATACAAAACGAAAGCCCCCATGCCACTTTTTCAGATACAATTAATACCAGATAAGGAAATTGACAGAATTTACGACCTGCGTTATTTAATGTTTTTTGGGGTAAAGGTCGAAAAATATATTGCTAAAAATCAAGTGCCCCAGTGTCACAATTGCCAGAAATGGCACCACTCCTCCGAGAATTGCCACGTCGCACCAAGGTGCGTAAAATGTACTGGATATCATCGTACTGGCAATTGTGATCACCAGGGGCGAATAGATACACCTAAGTGTGCCAACTGTCAAGGGCCTCATGTAGCCTCATACAGGGGTTGCCCTAAGTTCCCAGCTGCAAAAAAAGCATACAGAAGCAGTTCCATCAAACCTGGTGTAAGTTTTGCCCAGGCAGTCAAGCCCGCAAGCATGAGTAACATACAAGCTCAGGCCCCTAGCCCAACACAGGTCATAAACTCACCAAATGAAGTTACCCCAGCTGCTGCTGTGCATGTTACTAATCAAACAATGCAAGCCAACCTCTACACCTCCAAAAATAATTACACCACACCCAGCCAGAAGTCTGGCAGTAATTCTGAAATCTCAGAACTTTTCATGATAATGAAGGAGGTGCAGAGCATCTTTGGTTACAGTCTTGCAAAAGTTATTAAAATATATAAAAGTAAATTACCTGAGTTAAAAAAATGTAACAATCTCCTCGACAAGATGCAAGTGTTGCACCTAATTTTCGAGGAAATCCACGGGTTAGGTGTTAACAACTAATCTATGGATTTTAGAGTTATAACATGGAACGCAAATGGTTTGACCCTCAAAATTCATGAACTTAGACTTTTTGTAAATGAGTATTGTCCTGATGTATTACTCATACAGGAACACAAGCTTGGTCCAGGTACCACATTCAGTATTGCAAACTATGAGCTCTATCGGTTGGATCGCCCCAGAACTTCGAGCCGCCCTGGAGGGGGGCTGATAATCCTGGTCAAGCGCTCCATCTCCCATTTTCACATAACAGTACCACAGCTTTCAGGCCTTGAAGCTATAGCTATCACAGTTACACCACTCACATCACACTCAGTCATTTTTGTCTCTGCCTACGTCCCATCCAACAGCAGATCCAATCTAAACATTGTACAAGACTTTGAAGCATTAGCTCGTCTTAACAGCAAGATCATAATAGCAAGATCACACCACCGCGAGTGGAACTGCACGAATAACAATTTCCTTGGAAACGTAATTCACCGTTTTGCTCAAACAGCCGGAATTACAATTGCAGCTCCACAAACCCCAACACGTTATGCCAATCGATCAGCCTCGGTGCTGGACTTCTTTCTTCTGAAAGGATGCACGTACAAGTCTGTTGACAGCCTAAATGAGCTGTCCTCAGACCACAACCCAGTACTGATGGATTTGGATCTATCTGTTCATAACACACCATACAAAAAGGCCTTCTTAACCAACTGGTCTGGATTTACCAAAGCCTTAAACAACACCACAATACATATACCGACAGCACAAACGGGAGAAGAGTTAGACGCAATTGTCCAGGAGTTTACATCCACTTTACAAAAGGCTCTGCATGATAATAGCAAACTAGCACCTGGACCTAGGCAGAAAAAACCAAATGTGGAAGTTAGAAGACTTATCCAACTAAGGAATGCCAAAAGGAAGGAGTGGCAAAGAACTCGATACCCAGCTGATAGAGTACAGCTCAATCAGCTTAATCGCCAGGTCAGGGCCCATACACGCCAACACACAGACCACGACTGGGCCATCCATCTTGCTTCCCTTTCAGCAGATGATAATAGTCTCTGGAAGGCGACAAACAAATTAATGAGATGCCACACATACATTCCGCCCTTAACTGGCCAACAAGGTATTGCCTACACCGACACTGAGAAAGCTGAGTCACTAGCTGATCACTATGCTACTCAGTTCTGCACCAACAACATGTCACACCCCCAAACAGAACACCTTGTTATGCAATCACTCACAAATTTCTTCTCAAAGCCACGCACTGACAACATCCCTCCTGTCAGACCGTCAGAGGTCTTTGATTACATCACAAAGCTGCAGGTAAAGAAAAGCCCAGGCCTGGACAGTGTGAGCAATAAAATGCTTAAAAACATGGGGCTGCTGATGTTGCTCAAGCTAACAAAGATCATTAATGACATGCTTCGTCTGGGACACTTCCCGCAGTCATGGAAGACTGCAGTTATCTCACCCATTCTCAAACCAAACAAGCCTGCTACAGATCCAGTCTCATACCGGCCAATTAGCTTACTGTCATCTACCAGCAAAGTAGCTGAATACTTCATACAGCAGCGTATCCTCCAGCATGTCAATGAAAATGAACTACTCATCCATGAGCAGCATGGGTTTCGAAAAAAACACTCCACTGTTCATCAGCTCCATCGTGTCACAGAATTAATATCTCAAGGACTTCAAGAAAGGACCTATACTGGTGCAGTCTTCTTTGATGTGGCTAAGGCCTTTGATCGAGTTTGGCTGGAGGGCCTCATATACAAAATCACAAAGCTGGGTTTCCCAGATTACATCACACACATCACCCACTCTTATCTTATGGATCGACACTTTGTCGTTCGTGTTAACAACAAAACCTCTACACCCAGGCCCATTAGAGCCGGGGTCCCCCAAGGATCTCTACTGGGCCCATTATACTTCAATCTCTACACGAACGACATCCCACACACACAACACACCACCCTTGCTATGTATGCAGACGACACGGCAATACTATCCCAAAGTGCATCTCATGGCTCAGTCACTCAATCAATACAGGAACACCTACAAGCACTGGAGTCCTGGCTAATGGCTTGGAAGATCAAAATAAATATCGAAAAATCTGACGCCATACTTTTTACTAGAAAAACTATTGATCCCACCATCTGCATAAAAATGTATGGCACCCCCCTACCATGGACCAAGCAGGCCTGCTATCTTGGTGTTATTCTAGATCAATGGCTCACTTGGACCCCACACATCACACAGATCATTGCAAAGTTCCGAGTGCGTAAACGTACACTCGCCCCTCTAATTGCTCGGAACAGCGTTCTCTCTATTGACAATAAATTACTCATTTACAAAACCATGTTGCGTTCCATAATCACATATGCTTGCCCAGTCTGGGGATACACTTGTAAAACCAACATACATAAACTGCAAGTTCTGCAAAACGTAGTGATCAGACAGGCGGTGAATTGTCCTTGGTTCGTTAGAAATGAGGCAATCCACCGTGAATTCAAAATTCCATATATGAACGACTATATTACTGCCTTAGCAACTAAATTCTATCACAAAATTCCAAATGTCAGGAACCCTACAATCTTCGTTCAAAATTATGATTATAATGACAGGGCGAACAGAAAGAGGCCACTGGCAGTGCTCCGCACTGTGAATTAATAGCTTATGATAACTTAATAAATCAAAAAAAAATAATAAAACCAAAAAAACTCAACTCCTTGCACTTAGTTCATCATATTATGTATTGTATTGTGTAATGTATTATGTATATGTACCTATTGAATTACTTTGGACGTAACTGCTGTTGCTAATTCGTACCCACTTGCACAGACATTTAAGCATTTAGATATTACTACTCCTCTCAATTGTATGAATATCCTCTTGCATACTGGCATTTTCTTTTTACCTGCAAATCCGCACTTCCTTACTCGCACCGTTCTTCATCAATTTTGGACCAGCCATGGTGGTGGCTACTAGTCTCGGTCGGAACTGTATTTTCTTTGATCAAGCTTGCCATATAGTTGCTCGTCACTAGTGTCTACATTATGCCATACTATCATATTCGAATTTACTAAACAATCGAAAATCGGCAACTGATTATTCCAGGGTAGCGCTAAGTGCGCGGGTACCTTTTTTGCATCTTTGAAGATTGCTTGAGCCGGTGACATCTGCGATGGAGACTTGTTCGAAGATATCTCTTCGTCTAGACGGGCCTGAAAAGAGCTTTGGAAATTGCTCAAATTGATTTGCTTTTCAGGATGTGAAGTATGTCGAATACATCAGAAAACCCTTTCATCTGTACTTATTCGAATGCCACACCTTGGCAACGACCTGGATCACTTCCCATTTCTAACTAAAGGAATCTGTAGTTCAAGGAATGCTAAATCAGTTTAGATCTCTGATCTCTCCACCAGCAGAAACGTCTCTCTGGAACATTTCATTTTTCACATCAAGGATAATTTTATTTCTTTAGTTGTAATATAATAAGAAGAAATGCCCTTATTTGATTGCTTCTCTTTTGCTGTCAGTTTTAATGCACATGTTGTCTTTGTATGCATAATTACGTGTTGCTAAAATAGAAAGTAATGTAAATTTAGTGTTTAATGTTAATGGCAGCAAATAGTTACTTGCAATTCGTAATGACATATAAAGTGTGGGTAAGTTTTCAGTCTATGCGTATGTTTTCTATACAGACCTTCTGTTATGCCAAACAGGAAATCACAAAATATCTTAAGACTCCCTAATTTCAAAATAGACGGCAAAAGAATCAAAATTGTTTCAAAACTAAAATTCCTCGGCCTTATTAAATTATTAAAGAAATTAAACTGCACTGAACATCTTAAGTACATAGGAACAAAAACATTAAAATTATTTAATAACATTCGTAAAATTCAAGGATTAAATTGGAGCATAAACCCTCATATTCAAAAAATTATCTTCCGAACAGTCATAGAAAAAATAGTATTATATCGAGTTGGTATGATCTAATGACAATAAGAAAACAAAAACTACTACAAGCAATTCAACAACCATTCCGTCTTCGAATTACAAAGTCTTTTAGAACTACTTCAAATGCAGCCCTTTGTATACTTGCCGGAATCTCGCCTTTATATATCACAGCAGAGACAGAAAATGCAAAAGGCACAGTTCTCAGATTAAGAAAACCATTTAGAATCTTAGAAGAATTTCTCTACCTTTCCGAATGCGAATCATCAATAAATCCATACAGTAAAACATCCGGCAATAAGCCCAAGAATCTAGTGCTCAATAAAATCACTTCCTGCAAAGTATGCTTATCCAGTAATACTACGTACGGATCATTTTAAAATGGAAACAGGAGTTGAAATTGCATGTGTTGTATTAACAAATTCAAATGAATAAAAGAATGCACAAAGCACGTTTAACAAAGGAAAATATGTCCTTCCATACTGAATTAATAGCAATAAAATTAGCAGTAAGTTATTCAATTGAAAACAACTTGAATTATATAAATATTGTTAGTGATTGCCAATCTGCAATATGTGCACTTCAAAATAATAAATATAATTCTCAACTAGTTGACGATATCATCAATAGCACCACGGAGCATCCAAGTCTATTCTCTAGAATCTCATGGGTTAAAGCTCATGTAGGCATCTAAGGGCATGAAGAATCTGATGCAGCTGCCATAACCCGAAGATACACCATTTAACTCTCATCTATGGCCTAACTCATACCTAAAATTTCAACTTAACAATATAAAACTAAACATGTGGGAAAATGACTAGCAATATGGAGAAACAGGCAGAAGACTATATCAGTTTAACCCACAAATATCTGAAAACTGTCTAAATGCTAATCATCATATTAATTGCTTTCTCACAGGCAATGATCCATTCCCCGCATACTTTCATCAAAGGAATATTTCAACAACAAATTTGTGTGTATATGAGAAAATAGGAGATTCAGAACATTATATTAGTACATGCTCCCTTACAAGATTATCACACATCAGAACCGCTAATACTAACAATAAAGCTTTCATAAAATTTGCAATAAAAAATGAGTACCTGCGGAAAAAGACGATGATATATTTGTCATCAAGAGGAAAAGACGATGATATATTGGTCATCAAGAGGAAAAGAACTCTGTTTTAATTAACCACTTCAATGTTATGGATTTTTTTTTTGTTTTGTTTTTCCATAAGAACACCATTTAACTTATTATTAATTTTTATTCGTTTATTATATAATCATTGTTATACGCTAAATTATGTTTTTACAAAATTTTAGTATAAGCAACATTAGTATCAAATATTATGCATCCAAAGTATGTAAGTGCAATGGCACCGACTGTTAACATTTCTTGTAATCTCTTTATTCATACGTTCTTAATTGCGTGCTATGTAACTTCTATGTCCTAAATTTTAATAAATAATGGAAGTGTAATTGGACTATACCCATTTTAGGAAACACTGGGTGTCCCTTTGCACTTCTACATGCACATGTTATGCGAAACATTATACGATTACAGACATGTAACCAATCAGCACAAAAGCAAACTACAGACAAATTAAACTATAAATTTAGAATTAAAACATATATAGCATATTAGAATTGCAGAATATAAACGTATAGAATCTAAACAAATAGAATAAATAGAATAGAATAGAACAGAAACTATAGAATATCCACATATAGAATTAGAACATGTATACCATATTATATATATTACTTAAAGAGATATTTCAATAAAAAGACAAAACATTTTGACTGACTGCATAAAAATGACCACTGCAGTGAAATTAGGTTTTTAATCCTTATACACTTTCTCATGGCTATATTGCTCGACCACTCAATTTGTTGCGAGTGATGACCATAATACTCAACAATCGCGTAATGTAACGCAATATTCCATTTCAGAAGTGCATTATTCTGTAGCTAATGAGGCTTCAGACAACTACAGATTGGCACAGAGACGTATTAGCATATTAACTTCACAACTGCTCTCGAGTGTAAAGCTATACATATTCAAGTCTTGAAACATATAACGTATCTCAGCTGGAACAAAATTGTATTCCTTAACGGGTACAATAAAAAGTACAGTAACTGTATTGAATATAGTACATGACAAATATCAAACCGTAAACGAAACACGAATACTTACGAATAAGTTCAATGGTAACTGTAGCATGCAAAGGCATACTCAAATTGCTGTTCCATGCTGTGCATGTATAATGGGACCACTGGTCTTGTCTTGCTAACGAGTAAATGGTAAGAGTTGATCCGTTAACGGAGATAGTACGATATGAAGGCTCTTTGACGGTTAGGCGTGTTCCAGTCCAAGTCAACAAAGGAACAGGCTCACCTTAAAAGAAACAAAGCAGCAATTTGCTACAGTTCTTTTTATGAACTTTTTTCGCGATTGCAAAACTCAAGTAGAAGTTAACAAGTACACAAAAAAGAGAGTACGTATACAGATTACAATAATTAGTACCAATAAAGAAATTAAAGAAACTGCTCAGAAAGTTAGACTATAACATCTAAGAAAAAACCAATGCAAAATTTTACAGGGTTTTACAGCAATGACAAACGTTCAGGAGAGCTAGAGTACTCTTAGACGATGGAAAATCACACAGTTATGCATGCTCTCCTGGCGCGGTAGTCACGACACAAAAGTCGAGAAAGAAAGGACACGAACGGGGTGAGAAAACAAGTTTATTATTCGGAGTACAACAAAAACAAAGAAAAACAACATAAAGAGACAACGATCATCATCAAAAGAGTGTTCAGAATTACGTCCCAGATCATGATGCAGGTACCGTGTGTCATGCATCTTCCATGCGATCTTTCATTCGTGATGTAGATCTTCCATGCGCCAGAGAAGTGAGGCCTGCATAACGGTCCGGGGTCGTAATTTCGAACAACTTCTTTAATGACGGTCGTTATTTGTTTTTGTTCTTATTTGTAAGTTTCTGCTGTGCTAAACATAATAAAACACGTTTTGTCTCACTGTTTGTGTTCCTCCTTTTTTGAGTTTTGTGTCTTTACTACCGCTCGAGGAAAGCATTTCCGACCATGCATTGCTATGTGATTTCCCATCCTCTAGGTCTATTCTATCTCTCCTGAAAGTTTGTCATCTCTGTACTGATACACCCTGTATGTGTAATATTTATAAACAAGTATGTACGTGCATATGTATGTATGCATACATATTTATATAGATAAAACTTCAAAATTTTGCCTTTTCTTTTTTATTTCTTGCTCTGTACCTGACTTGGTCCGAAAGCGTTGTACGTACTTCAAAATTCGTTTTTTCTTTGGGAAAAGGTATCGTAGCCAGGTTAATTAATCTTCAGTTGATTCACTTACAGTTTACCCATACATAATTTATAAATGTCGCTCAGTTGATACGTCTTTTGGCTACTCTTTGAAAAACACTAAAAAATTATATCCTTTTGTAAATTTATTTTACTGTTTCGTTTTTGCATTAATCTAGATCTCTTTCAGTTTTCTTTTAGAAAATACTTGTTTTATATCAGTTTTCGAATTATGTTAGGTTGTTTGATCATTCTCGTAGATATATGTTCTACCTTATAATTTTATACAGATAGAGGTATAACACTTTTATTCGATTCTTTTAATCACATATTTTCTCATACTATATTATTTTCTTTAATACTATGACCTAATATAAATGTGAGAAATATGCTTCACTTGCCAGTTTTAAAGAATGCAGATATCTATTATTCAATTATTCTATTAATGTAAAAAGTACTATTTATACAGATATAACGGTTTTTCACATTTGAATAAAACATTTTATGCTTAAGATTTCACGTATATCTCCTTTGTTATATGTTCTATAAACGCAAAATGCAAAACAAAATTTTGATATATTATTTCATTTTAAGTGAAGATTCATAATATAATTAAAAACCACAGCTATACATATAATATTTCAGTCACTTTTTATTAAAGGGTGCCCTTTAGATCTACAGAGAAATGTTTATTCCTCATTGGAAAGCTTATTTCGTAAAGACATAGGTCAAATATTATGAAAACAAACGTGTTTCTGACACTTATGTATTGTAATGTAATTGCATTAGTTACACACTACGAACATACTTATTTCTATTGTAAATAAATGAATAAATTCAGAATTCGTTCCGCAGGGTTTCAAGTTACATGGAACTTACATACTGGAATATTTTAAGTCATTTTTTACCTTTAAGTTAATATGAGGAAGTCACTTCTTTTGCACTTTTGTTTCTCATTCGTCTAAGTGACTACTTTATCTGAGTAAAAGCAAAGGAAGAATGAAAATTTCAACAAGAAAATAATTACCTGAAAAATTTCGGAATCGCAAATTTGTTTTAAGGAATCTATATCAAATTATTATTTTGAGACTTGAAATATTTCTCCGTAGCTTCTGCAGTATGCAGATTGTTTCTTTGAAGTTCGAGAGTAATTAAAATTGCGAGCGAGAAGAAAGAACTCATATCATATACTTCGGTTCGTTTTGCAGTTGAAATGTTCTAAAATGTAGAGGAAGATTTTCCATACACCACTTCCAAAGTAAGTAAATCCCAAAATAAAGCAAGGGAAAATGTCTCTGCTTTGAAGCTATTGAAAGGTTTCGAAATTAATAAATATATAATTTTTTATCTAGTTTTTATAAGTAATCTTCAAAGAATACATTAAATGTTTAAAGGAACAAAAATAATGTTGAAGAGACGTAACATATTTATAAATTTTTAAATGAGGACTGAAAAATAATATTCTAAATTTGTGTGTAAGTTTTAAGTTTAATATTTCTATCGAATTATTTGCTTGAATTAACCTCATAACGGCAATAGCCATTTTATTTGAAAAATTTCTTGTCAAAATTAGTCTTTCTGAATTGATTGATTGATTCATTTGATTGCTTTCACTTATTGATTAATTTTTTACCCCGACAAATTTAAGTCATGTAAAGGCATTTAAGTAATTATGCCATTATATTAAACTAATATAACATACGACGAATATGAAATTTAAACGCTCGGGAAATACAGGGCAAAAGTAGCAAAGAAATTCTTCAGTAACAGTCAAAATGTAAGCAACGAAAGTTTACTTTTCATAATAGTGTAACTAAAAAAAGATCTGGAGCAGTGCTCTCTCAAGTACATTAATTCTTTTGTTTTGTTGCTTTAATAGTCTGCTTTGTGTTCACTATTTTTAATTTCCCCTTCCCTTTATTTTCATTATTCCTCGGCTTAATATTTACTACTTTTTTCTAAATTAAACATGACACCAAAATTTGTACAATTCTTTCCCCCTCCCGCCAATCGAAAGTTTCTTTTTTTTTTGTTAACTCGCAACTTTCACTCTGTCAAAAACTTTCTACTGCTCATGTCACTACTACTCGTCCCGGTGGTGACGTCCTGGTGTCTTTGGCGATTATGTTGCCAGAATTCAACACCTTTACTAACTCGTCGGAAGCGTCTGACCGACTGAGGGTTTTCCTCTCCATTAGCACTTTGAATTATAAATGTTAGTCATAATTTCACTACCTATCTCACCTTATTACACACAGGATCGGACTATGTCCTGGAGCCTGTAATATGGGACCTGCTCACCAAAGACATTATGTTAAGCCGATGTTGACACAATCCAAGTAAAAATCTTGACACAATCCAATTTCAGCTAATTACCATTTTTATTTCTTGGTACATTAGAAACATTCCTCGTAGACAATATACTTTTATCAGAAACAATTACAATAATTTCTCATATACATCGGTTAACAGGACCGATATCCTTTTAGACAAACACAGTAGTAGAAAGACAGAGAAGTAGAGCATGGGGAATATTTTAGCAGTTGCGGAATCTAGGAAAGAAGAATGACGTAATTAATTCGCCAAAGATTTGTACCAGAGTAGCTGATATTCTAGAGACAAGCTATGATTGTTTAGTACTAGTTTTGGTTTGCACTTTTCAAGCAGCATTACGTAACGTAGAAAAATCTCGAATTCGGGAGAACAGATGAATTTAGGGGGAGATCACCCAATTTAGAATCTTAATTTTGAGATTTTAATTTTTTAAAGCAGCTATGATACTTTCTTATATCTTACATATACATATATACCCACTCTGTTACTCGGCTCAGTGAGCTCAGTTTTTTTTTATTCTTATATGTTGGTAAATTGAGCATATTTTGCTTTAAAAATGATTGAATTATATTGTTCTTATATTCTGGTTAAGGTTTTTATGTCTTCAGTTAATCTGTACGCAATAGTTGTAGAATTATCGACAATTTAAAAATTGTCTTAAGTGCGGCTAAGCCTAATTTTTACCATAGCAGCTATATTTGTTTACATTTGAAACTTTGAAACTTAGCAGCACAGGGAATTCAGTTTCTACACTTTGAGTGTCTTTTTGCCGAGTGGGACCGAAAGTAAAATTTAGTTTTGTGCACCGGAAAATGTGTCTTCTTGCAGGCTGACCGAATTGCTTGTTTTTGCGTAGAAACTCTAACATTTTTTTTAATTGTTTAGCTCTATTTGCTGTTTTATAACTTTCTATATTTTTCAATTTTTAACAAAAATATTTTGAGATTTTATATATTTTTGCCTCGTTGCGAAGTGAGAACGGAATTAATTGAATGAGAAATATATCTCTAATGAAACTTAAGGAAATAAGTTTAAATGAAATGCAGGAAAAAGTGCGTATAATTTAATATTCTGTACAAAGGAAGTCGTGTGGTGTAGACGTGAGATTTTTTATCACATTATGTTAGCAATCATCATTAGAAGAATTCACCATTGGCTATACCCAGCGTTGTAACAGGTGCGAATAAATATTAACAATTTTGGCTCAGTATCTTATTTTGCGCTTTTGTCTAGTGCACTAGTTACACAATTACAAATTTCCCTGAAAAAATTAAAACGTTGTTTAAATTTTATGAGACAAAGGCAACGAACTTAATCAATTTTGTAAGAACTATTACCAGCGACGTTATCTGATTGCATTTCATTTTATTAATGTGAGGAAAATTATTACAAAAAAGAATGAACGAAAAGAAAAGTAAACTTATAAATAAAGGAGACTCATTTCAAAGCAGAACAAGTTGGGTGCATCCTGTGCCTATATTTTTAGGAAATATTTTATAATTCATAAAAGACAATTCTGAAATATCTCATGTAGCCTTATAATTAATAACCCCCTATCTAGACAGACAGCGGATTCACAAGTTCATATTAATATGATTCGGTGAGACATATTGTGGGCACTTTTGGATATTTACAAAATTAAAAATATACGAGTAATAAAGTTCATTGAGTCATACGGCTATAATGAAGTGTGTGTGGGGGGGTTGAACTGAGATTTAAAATACTTTACGATGCAGGCTAAAGCACTGCACAAAAATCAAGTGTAATACTTCTAATTTATATGTATTTTAAGCATAATGAATCTGTTAAACTGTGAAAGCGTAAATATTATCATTAAAAAATTCAAATTCCAGAATGTGCATGTAGACAACATTTTAAACATACTCTCTTGAAGTTAAAGCTGAAGAGATGATGCAGCTTAATTAAATAGTCTCCATATAAATAGTTGAGGTTATAAAGTTTTTAATTTCAGCTTTTACAATTTTTTGGTTGGCAAGAATAAAAATATTCTATCATTTGCTCTGCCGTAATAATCTTTTATTGTCAAATAATAGATTTAATAATTTAACTTTCTTACTCTGTTAAAATAAAACGTTTTTTAGCCCAAAGGAGCCATAGCTCAGAACTGCTATTAATTTA
Source organism: Stegodyphus mimosarum (assembly GCA_000611955.2). Taxonomy (NCBI): domain Eukaryota; kingdom Metazoa; phylum Arthropoda; class Arachnida; order Araneae; family Eresidae; genus Stegodyphus; species Stegodyphus mimosarum. Next base: position 55,725 of record KK121244.1, read on the forward strand.
GTTTTGGAATTTTGCATCAATTCACTGTAAATATCCGTATCACTTTTCAAACTATTGCCACCAAATGTTAACGCTCTGTGTTATATTTAAAGAAATTAAATAATGAGTAATCTGCATAAATGTATGTATGTTTCTCGCATTGTGATTAAACAACGGTACTCAGAGCCATCCAATTTTGAATAACATAATTCTCCTCCGAAAATGGGCATCTGGAAGCCTAAATGTGGAATATGGAGTTAGCTTTATTATCGGTTTCATATTTTGTAACACTTCAACGAATTTTTGATTAAGAAACTCAACGAGATCAACACTGTAACAATAGCAACACTGTGCGAAGCGCGCAATAGCACGAAAAAAAAAGAGAAAAACAGCGCGAAACTATGTATCGGAAATTTTAAAGATATGCTCATTTAAAAATTAGTTTGCGTAACTGCTGTTGAATTGAATTTTATGGTTTAAGTGCGAAGAACATACTATTTATTAAACAAAGGTAATGCGGAAAACGTTAAAAAAACGTCCGTTTGTGGGTAATGTAGAATCTGAAAGCTCTCATACTGTTATTTTATTTTAATAAATTTAAAACAAAAAATCATAAATAAATTCTACGACTTATAAGAATGTAACTTGTGCTGATATATGTGGCTGGCTTGTAATTAAAAATTAAGTTTTACCAATGTAGATTATCTACCGGGTGCGTCATAAATTCGTGCAAAGTTTAAATATTAGTAATAAAAGAAGGAATGCACGGAAAAATTTCCTCTTTGCGCCAATATGGTCAGAAAGACATTGGATTTTTTCCATGCAAAAAAAAATGTTTCCAAAAGTAACTGACAGAGGGCGCTCACACTTCATACTGAGACGTTTCATTCAAATCATGCAAACAGAAACAGTCAATCAAACAAATCACAATAACATGACACTATGCATTTATTTTATAGTAACAGATGTTCAACATTACCACCACCACAAGGTAATAGGCAAGTCAAACGCGTCACTACGCCCATTACAGCGGAGTGTAGAAAGTCGCCATCGATGGCAGCGAAGGTCAGTCGAAAGGAATTTTTCAGTTCCACCAGTGTGGTTGAGAAGCCCCGGTACACGCGAGACTTTTAAGTATCCCCACAACCAAAAATCTGCCGAGGTCAGGTCTGCTGATCTTGAGGACTACTGAATTTTACAACCGCGACTTATCACTCGGTCTTCGGTGAAAGATTCCAACAGGAACGTCTTGACTCATGTGCAATGTGGGGCGGGGCACCATCCTGAATGAAGGTGACAACAGGTAAGGCATGTCTTTCCTGCAATGCAGACACAACGTGGTCACGCAAAAGCGCAAAATACCGTGCTGCAGTTCACGCCGGATACAGAAAAGGGTTCTTCAAAATAGAAAGGACCCAGAATAAAAGTACTCACGAGGGTTTGATGTCGCCCAAATACGATTGTTTTGCGTATTGACATCACCATGCAGTGAAACGTGAGCTTCATCCCTTCACATGGCGTTCAGCAACCATTGTGGGTTACGTTCCATTTGTGCAAGCGCCCATGTAGCAAACTTTTGCGTTGCATCTGTATCTGCCGGTAATAACTGGTGAAGTCGCTGTATTTTATATGGATATAGATCCAACATTCCGGGCAGAATACGTCGAACCAACGCTTCCGGAATCCGCCGTTCTTCTCTCAGCTTCGCGAGCACTACTACTCTCTGTTGATGTCTCGGTTGCCATATCTTTCATGACACTTTGTACCACATGGACGCAGTCAGCTATCTAGGGTGGTCTGCCACTTCGTAGACGATCCTCCAAACTACCAGTTTCCTCAAAACGTAAATTCCGTATCACATTCAATGAAATGTTTCGCTTTTTTGCGCCTTCAGTCCTTTCTCCGTGCGAAACTTTCGCAACGTAAGAGTTGTGGATTCAACATTCTTGTGGAACAATTTAACGGCCCACGCCCGATCTGCTAAAGAAAGCATGCTGCCGGGTTCGAATGATGGATCCGTTTCCAGTTGAGTGTTCCATTGATAGCCTGATTTGCATAAAACATCTCAGTATGACGTGTGAGCGCCCTCTGTCGGTTACATTTGCAAACTTTTTTTTTCATGGAAAAAAATCCAATGTCTTTCTGACGATATTGGCGCAAACAGAAAACTTTTTCCGTGCATTCTTTCTTTTATTACGAATTTTTTAACTTTGCATGAATTTATGACGCACCCGGTATTTTACGACCATCTAAGTCATTCCCCCTCATTTCTGTTCTGAATCTTCTTTGCAGCCTGCATTCCGGGCTGCAGTTTGCAAATTTTAAAAGTTATAGACGGAAGAGAAATTATATTTTAATTAAAAGAAGCTATTTATATTCGTAGTTGCGTAAATGTTGTCACCTCTCTCCGATCAAAAATCTTTATTTCTCTCGCGTGTAGTCGTAATAGTTTTGCAAAATATTCATATTTACATCAATTTACAGTCTCTTCATAGATATTGGTGCTATATTTTTATTCACCTACACCTCTGAGGTATTCTCATTTATAATTTATTTGTCACACGAATGTTAGCTGAGCAACTTGTTTTCATTGAAATAAATGTTTATATGCATAAAAACAACAAAAGCTTTTATTATTGCTTCGCCAACTATAACTTGTTATCTCCTTATTCTTTGCTCTTCATGTGCGAGTAGAATTCGGCATATCATATATTTTTACTCCATCTCTAGTTTCTTAACAGTGCATGTTTCTTTCTCATTTTCTGTAATCGGTTCCTTAGATGTGGTTTTCCTGACACACAATAAAAAGATTTATTCTTTACAGGTGCACAGAACCCATTATCATATCACCTTGCTGAATGACTAAAATGGCGTTACTCTGTACGATAATTAAAATTCGGAAGAGAAAGAATAATTATTTTTTATCAACGAAAATCTACTAGTTCGAAGATGAGTTAAATGTTTCTTCGAAAAGTCATTGGTTTGTGTATAATCGGTTCGAAGAAATATCTGACGACTATGGGATTTCGTGCAGTGTACTAAGTAGTAAGATCTAGATGTATTATGGTATGTTTTCATGCGACATACCGCTAAACACTGGTAGTTCTGACCTTAATTCTACTGTAAGTGAACGGTTTGGCTGCATGGGCCTTTTTCGCGGTTTTTTCTATGTGTAGCGTGTATACGAGCCATTTTCCTTAGAAAGCCTTTCACGAAGGCATGCCTCCCCTTAGGAAAATAGCCATAATAAACTAAACCAAACCAAAGCAATCTTATTATTTCTTACTCCTTTTATCAGATACGCAACAGATAATTTCAGCGCCCATTCACAGAATTGAGGCATCATTAATTATTATTTCCGGATTTTCTCTTTGATATGAAACGTTATGTAAACAGGTACTTCTATAGCCATTGAATAATCAAGTGTAAAACGAACGTCTGATTACAATAATGATTTTGATGAATTTTTTAGATATGAGAAATTTTTTCTCTTTTTGAAAATAATTATAAAATACAGAAATAAAAATAACCTAGTTTCTATTTCTTTGCATTTGTAACTTTACATGGGTCAATTAGACGCTTCTAGATAAAATGTTCTTTACGTGTCACATCAGGGAGCGACAAAAAAATAAACACTCTAATGTTTCGGTAACTTTAAAGCGATTACAGTTTATTTATTAACTAATACGTTCCCCGAAGAAAATTCAGTACGGAGCATCCATTCCATCCTTACTATATAAAAATTAGGAAGGTTAGGTAGCATTATTCTGATGACTTTTTTAATCACGGCTTTACATTCGTTTATTTTATTATAAAAATGTCATTTTACAATTTCTGAATACTTCTATTTGTAAAGTATTCGGGCATTAAATTGCATATAAACAATCTCCTGAATTACATCATCAAAGAGTGATTAGATTTCTCATTTAAAACATTTATCAAATATGTAGTCGTGTTATTAGTATTTGACTGAAGGATTTCTATTTAGAAAATTAAATTAAGTTGCAGTCTTGAGCTAATTACTAATCTCTCGTTTAAAACTTTCATCAAATGGGATTCTTTCAAATATAATTTACTTTTAATCTAGTAATGAATTTTCATCTTTTTTGCCATATTCTTAAATTATTTCATTTTTGAATATGTAATTATAATTAATAATCAAGTAAATTCCAATTTGCTGCATTTTTTAATTGTTTTTATTCTTTTTGATAAAATGTATTTCCTTTGAATCAAGCTTTGACAGAACTTTTGTTATATGGATTGCATTTCAGATTCTAATGATTTAAATTTTTAATTATTAACATAATATATATATATATATATATATATATATCCATATTCGAAATGCTATTCCAAATTTGAATTGTATGCATTTTTAAGTTCATGCTGCTTAGATCTTCAATCGAAATATGTAATCCAAATAACTGAAATCCCTTCTTTACTAATTATATTATAATCCAAATTGCTTCTTTTATTAATTATTATTAATTAAAACTATTCCTCGTTACATCAAGAAATGCTGCATGAATTTGACAGTAATATAATATAGTTGAAATAATACTGAAAACCATGACTTGTGCTTTCAGATGAAAATTAATATCATATTACGAATTATCACACATGTTTTAAGGGAAAATAAATTATAAAACTATTTAACAGTTTTAAAATACATTATTTTATTTTTATCTGTAAATACAGTTCAGTAAAACTCAAGAGAGAAAATTAAGTATTCCTATGCCTAGAGGAAAATAAGATTTATTAGTTCTCAGCTACACAATTAATATTTAACATGATAAAGTTCCATGAACATTTTGAAGTTGTAGATAAAATTACCGTTTAGACAACTTTTCCAAGAACGAATATAAATAGTTTTATTGCTAATTTATGTTGTTTATTTGTTTCTTGTACTGCAGATTTAAGATTAATTATTTGATATAAGACTTTGTAACTGAAATTGTAGATCATATAAAGAAATTTAACAGAAGCTTTACGGTTAGATTTCGCAGCCGCTACCGTATTTGATATGATTTGTTAAAAAAATTAAAGTGTTGATATGAGATCATTCGCATACTAATAGCATTTAATTAACAGTTTGCCAGTATGGAAAGAAGTATTAAAGATCAGCAATTACTGGTCGGTTAGACCATTAATTCCTGTACTATTCTCTAATATATGCAATATAAAATTGAAGTCCATAAATATCTTAACTGTATTGTTGATCAAGGAAACAAACATCTTATTTTTAGGAATTCCTAACTATGTTGCTCGGTTATATTTTTGTCAATCATTACTTTAAACAATTTTTAAACAATTTTCTAAGGAATTTTATCTTTAGAGTTTTCCAATCTTTTGCTTTCTTTTCAACTGGTGCATGAAAATATCTATGTTCTGATCAGCACCTTTTCTTGATGTTAATGAATAGGCTTACTATAATAATATAAACCGAGATAATTTTGAGCAAATTCTCCCAACAGAGAATAAAACCTACTAAGAAAACTACCAGTGATTGAAAAATCTGAATAAAGGAGTTGTATAAACCGGGATAATAGCTGCATAAATCGGGGCGATTTTGAGCAAATTATCCCAACAGAGAATAAAACCTACCAGGATAAGTGCCAATGATTGAAAATTCTAAATCCCTCATTCTAGAAGTTATGAAACACGGATAATAACTGCATAACTTGGGACGATTTTGAGTACATTCCTCCAACAGAGTATACAACCAACCAGGATAAGTGCAGATAATTGGAAAATTTATATAAAGAAGTTATGTAAACCCGGATAATAACTGAATAAATCGGGACGATTTTGAGCAAATTCTTGCAACAGAGAATACAGCCTATCAGAATAAGTACCAATGACTGAAAAATTTAAGCAAAGGAGTTGTACAAACTGGGATAATAATTGCATAAACTGGAACAATTTTTAACAAATTCTTCCAATAAAGCATGAAATCTACTAGGATAAATGCCAATGATATGAAAACCTAAATAAAGAAGTTTTTAATAAACAACAATGATTTAAAAGAAATTTTAATTACTCAAATGAACAAATCATATTGTTAAGAAGTTATTTGTATTTATCGTTAATGTGAACTTTGCCCAAAAATGATTAACAGCGCAGTTTATATTTCGTATTGCCAATCTTTTCACTGTTTTTTCATAATGTTTTTTTAATTCATTAGACAACATATACTTTCTTTAAGAAATTTTAGAAATTAAATTGATTTAATGTACAATATAAAGCAAACGCAAACGACAACTCTCAATTTGAACTCAACATGCCGCAACTATAATGTGGCCTGTGCAAGCTCGGTGTCACCAACACTTAATGAAATAAACTATCTAAAAAATTAAATAAAAAAAGTATCTGAAAGCTTTTAGATTTTATGTTACGCCCAAAGGGTCATTTTTTAACGTTTTGTGTGTTACCTTTATTTATTATATATCATGTTCTTCGCATTTAAACCACAAAATTCAGTTTAACAGCAATATCACAAAATATTTAAAAAGAGCGTATGTTTAGAATTTCCGATACACAGTTCACACGCGCTGGAGATAATTCCTATCCTCGTACAGTATTGCCATTACTCGTTTGAAATAATAAAGTTTATTATACAAAATTCGTTAAAGCTTTAAAAAGTATGAAACAGATAATAAAACAAATTTCAAATTCTAAATCTGGGCTTCCAGATGCCCATATTCAAGTGGAGGACTACATTATTCAAAATTTGACGTCCTTAGGTACCGTCGTTTCTTCGCAATGCGATAAACATACATACATTCATGCATATTCTTCATTACTTAATTTCTTTAAATATAATGCAGGGCTCTAATATTTGGTGACAACAATTTGAAAAGTGAAACACCGTTTTATAGTAGAAGACGAAATTGATAGCCCTTTTGAGCGGATTTATGCTGTAGGCTAAAAATATCAGAATCTCATACCATACATGCTGTTATATATTTCTGGGAAAAAGTATCTTGATGTAAGAATAAAACATCTGAATTCACTTAGCCAGCCACTAGAGAAAGCAATTAGGTAGCATTCAATGTATTTAGATCTACATACGAAACATATAGATTGATATGAACAAGTGTAACAGAGGGGTTACTTGAAATACCAAACAGCCGTTTCACCAGAGGCTCCGCTATTTTTATTTCTTGTGTATTCGACATTTTAAAAATCTTTACGAAGTAACAGAGACAAAATTACTAACTGGCCGGTGTGCGGTTCATCAGACCTTTAAAGGTTCAGTCAAAGTGGGACGACTCTCAAGCCTGCTTATGAAGAATTCTAAATCAAAAAAGTACATTTGTGTGGTACTAGTTTATGATTTATAAAGGCGTATTTAGCAAAAACAAACGAATAAAGTGTGAATTTTAAAATATTGCAGAGGTTTCAAATAAGAATTCGGAAGTTCTTTATTGTCTTGTATACAAGTAACTAAAGAAAGCGAATGCCAAAATATTTGCATAGTAAATAAAATAAAACGCAGCAATTTGTTAGTCCTTATAACAGATATTTATCCAGTAGCATTAAAAATTTAAAGGTGCTCTCAGTTTACAAAGAAATCAACTTACCCCCAACATTTTCACATGTCAGTTGAAGCATTGATCCCAGTCTATAAGGACCTACGACTCCTTCTACTTTTCGACGTTCCTGGTCATAGATGACAACAGCTTTAGGGGGAACTGAAAATAATGAAACCGAAAATTAAAATTAATTTTAGTAGTGATACTTTATCTGTTCAATCAATAAATTAAATAGTCAGCTCTGTATTTTGGCTATATTTTTCACAGTTATGCTATTCATTACGAATTGAATGATATATGAATTAAGCGAATGATATGAATATTAAACGGCATAATAATGGCATAACGAATGATATAAATATTAAACAATAGGAATTAATGATATTTTATAAACTTTATCAACATTGCGTCAGTAAAAATGTTAGATGAAAACTATTTTAAGCGAAAGTGTTTCTTTGGAAAATTAAATAAAGACTCTCAACTTTCGATAATATTACAGTACTTTTAGTTTGATAGGACTGCAGTATTTCAAGGGCACAGGGATGCTCTACATAAAGGATACTTATAACTTCATGCAAATTGCAAGAAATAAAATTAAGTGTAATTTTATATAAAAAAAATCTTCAAAATTTAACATTGTTGCATATCAGATGATTTCTAAGTTGTCGCTAAGCACTGCAGGTTAGGCATATAATTTTGCACTCATTCCTATTAACAAGGCCTGCCAGCAGCAAGCGGTAAAATCGCTTAACCACTGGTATCTCCGACCTGAGCTCGAATGCAGGCGAACGGGGTGGCTGCTTGGGCGTTTTCGTGTTTTTTCCCATGTGTAACGTGTATACGAACCAATTTCCCTTGGAAATTCCTCCGCGACGGCATCTCTCTCCTTAGGCAAATAGCCCTAGCTTGCTTTGTCATAATAAACTAAACCAAAACAAACCTTTTAATATAATATTTTTGCCTTTTTAGCTTCATTATTAAGCATCGTTTTCTACGCTCTTACACCACATACAATTCAACAACAAAAGCACAAAGCTTTTAAAGGCTGTATAGCAACATATGTTCAGAATTCCCAATACAGTGTTAAATGTTACCGCTTCATTTTCCTGTTTTTTTATAATTTACAAAACGTTCTTATTATTAACGTTTTTTGTGTTTAACATTATTTATTAAACATAATATTATTTGCACTTACACCACACAAAATTCAATAGCAAAATCAGAAAACATTTAAAATCAGCGTATCCTTAGAATTCCCGATGAAGTATTGGGGATTGTCACATATAATGTAAATATATATATACTGCCCCGATGTTAATGAACAGTGGACTTTTTGTGTCTGATTGGAGAATGAAGCAACACAGAAACAAGACATTTAAAGCACATGTTCATTAAACAGTTCTTTAATGAAGGCGACATAGAAAGTTTCTAAAGTTCAACACAAACACGAATTACAAGAAAATATTGCACTCTTCGCAGAGAAATCCAGTCTGGGAGAAACAGCATATCACAGTGTTGTGAGAAAAAATGGTGTGGTAACATTACAAAAATGGGTTTTAATTAGAAATATGTCCACTCCAGCTGCAATTTATTGGCGGCAGCGACGTTCCATGCTCTGAATTACATTGTCGGTCAGTGAAATGGGAAACAACGATTAGACAAGGAGTAATCTTTGTTCTTGTAACTTCAAGCTCATCTAACGACCTTGTAGAAGGACTTAAAGCAGCAACCTGCCTCCCAAGGTAATCACAAAGATGCTCTATCGGATTCAGGCCTGATGATTGAGCAAGCCATTACATCCGCTACATACCGTGACCCTCTAAATATTCTTCAGCAACCCGAGCTCGGTGCGGTTGCGCAATTTCGTCCATGAGAAGAAATCCAGAAATAATAGCAGCGACATACGGGCAGTCATATAAGGACATATAACTCCTATATAAATATTCATTTCCATAAAATGAAAGTGGTAGCTATTGTTTTTGCATATATTTTCCTAAACTTCATTACTGTCATGCATCTTAACTGTGAATTTAAATGTTGCTGACATTTTTGAAATGGTGAGGTTTGAAAAACATTTTCTTCCTTTGGAGGGCAGTGTATATTATATTCGCTATAGTACACTGCTGAACACCGTAAATGCAACACCCTGAAGGAAGCATGCAAATAACATGAAATTTAGAACATGCATTAGATCAAAACAGTGAACTTCTAACACATGTTTGCATCTAACTAAATAATATTTGGACTAAAATTAAATTTAAAATAATTGCAGAAACTAGAAAATCTCATAAAGACACTCCAAGAATTAAATTTGCTCTTGTAACACTTTTTTTCTGTTTGTGATATCATTGATTCAAATCTGCGCTTACTATACTGCATTAAAATCAATAAATTTTTTACAACTTTTTATACTTGCGCAATGCAGCCCACCAAGTCACATGCAATTTAAAATAAATTTCACTTATTTTATCATCCTACACTTCTGTAATAAATATAATGAATAATTTTAACTTAAATGTCTGAAGAAAAATATTTTTTTAAGTTATACTACAATAACAGTTTTGAAATGACTATTTAGTTTGTATTAAAAAAGAAACTTTTCGTCGACATTTCCTGCTCAGAAAGGCTAACTAATAATCCTACTCTAAGCACTTTCTAGCGTTTCAACGCTATAAAACAACATTCCAAACACTGGTTTTTAGTTTTTCGTTGGTGCAAAGTTTTAAAAAATTCGTTGCACTTCTTTAAGTGTCACTGTGTGTGAAACATTGAAGTCATACTATAAGGATTTTAAGTTCACGAACGTTTATTTTATTTTAAAACTTTACTATCATGTCTTATTTTCCACTTCCGGCCAGAATTAACGCGTGAATATGTTTATGCAAATTGTATTTGCTATCGCTTAAGTATTGAAGTTGTGGCTTTTTGCCAAGAGAGTGGAAGGAAGGAGAGAAAGCCCTCTTGCTACGAGTCTTTACTCGAGCTCGCCATCAGTTACTGTCCTCCTTTAAGGCCAGTGTTTAACCCTCTTGAAAGTTAAAGACGTATTGTAGTTTTCCGCAGTTTGCGTACTACAAAAGTAGTAATTTAAAAGGCCAATCTTAGTGCTAGTCATCTATGCAAGATATTTTAAAATTAGCTCTTATTTAAATTTTAGTTAGTTAGTAGACTTATATGCTTTTACGTTCATACCACAAGTGGTTGGTTTTTGTATCCCGAAGTACGGGAACGTATGTAAAATCGATAAGCAAAATAAAGGATAATTTGCACCCTCTTTACCTTTGTTGTATCTTCTACACACGCACGAACATAGCTTTTAGTAAGACCCCTGTTCCTACTCAGGACTATAGCTATGTATGCAACAACCAACTAGAATCAATAGAAATCCTGATAATACGTTCGAACTGTATAACCGTCTAATTTGTCCACAAATATTAACCCTGAAACACATGCACATTTCTCAAGTGATAAAAACCGCTGAGGAATGCTAGTAAAGAAAAAACAAAATAGTAATAAACATTCACAATTCACTGTAGCAAATATATGAAGAGTAACGTTAGCTTCGTTCATAATGTACACTATTCATATTTTAAAATCTATTTTACGCTTCCTAACATCATATAGTCGTATCTATGTGTTACTACTTAAAGGATTGCGTATTCCCATATGCAATCCGTTAAGTAGTAACGAATGGATCTATTGCTTTTAGCAGCTTACTTTGTTAATTAATAACAGATGGAATCAGTTTGAAAGATAAATATTTTACATTATGCCTAATGGCAGCAGACTTGAATGAAAAGGAAAAAAATAGTGCATTTACAGTGTATGACATTTATAAGGAATAAACACAAAATCATGTTACATGATTGATAGCCCTTTTGGGCTTAAAAAATTTAATTTACACAGTCCAGTCACATTAATGTGACCACCACGAACTTTCCACGTCAGAGTTAAATAACCAATCACAGAAGGCAGGTGGCAGCACAGTGCAGTTGAGCGTATATAAAGGGTGTGTGAGGGCTTCGGAAAACATTTCAATCGTTGGCGTAATGCAGAAACGAAGCGATTTATCCGACTTCCAAAAGGGCATGATCATTGGCTTTCGGGCCAAGGGTGGAAGCATTTTCGAAACGGCTGAGTTTGTGAACTGTTCGCGTGCCGCCGTGGTAAAAGTGTACCGTGCATGGCAAAATGGGACTGTCCAAAATCAGCGACGTGGCAAATGTGGTGCACCACGGGCCATAGATGACAGAGGCGAACGACGGTTGCGGAGATGCGTTCGGGCAGATAGACGGGCTACCGTTGAGCAACTGACCACCAAAATGAACCAAGGGGCTACCAAAAGTGTCTCCCAAAGTACTATTCAGCGAACATTGCTGCGTCTGGGCCTCCGAAGCAGACGCCTGGTTCGTGCACCTATGCTGACTGCTGTTCATCGACGGCGAAGGCTAGAATTTGCACGCCAGTACAGCAGCTGGACGTCCACTGAGTGGCGACAGGTTGCGTTTTCGGATGAATCGCGTTTTATGCTCCATCGGACAGATGGACGTTGGCGTATAAGGCGTGAAACCTCTGAAAGGAACCACCCTGCAACCATTGCCGGAACGGTCCAAGCTGGAGGCGGGAGCATTATGGTCTGGGGAATGTTTTCCTGGCATTCTCTAGGTTCACTGATCATTGTGGAAGGCACAATGGATCAATACAAGTACGCATCTGTCCTTGCGGACCATGTTCACCCCTACATGCGCATTGTTTTTCCTCAGGATGATGGCATCTTCCAGCAGGACAATGCGAGGTGCCATACAGCTGCCAGTGTACGTGCGTGGTTCGAAGAGCACCAGGATGAGTTTACCGTCCTCCCCTGGCCAGCAAACTCACCTGACTTAAACCCAATCGAGCATCTGTGGGACCATCTCGATCGAGTTGTTCGCGCCATGGATCCTCAACCGCGTAATCTAGCGCAGCTGGCCACGGCATTAGAGTCGGCATGGCTCAACGTCTCAGAGAACACCTTCAGGGACCTATGTGACTCTCTTCCTGCACGTCTCGCAGCAGTCCGCTCTGCGAAAGGTGGTTATTCTGGCTTTTGACAGATGGTCACATTAATGTGACTGGACTGTGTACATTAACGTGCTTTTCTTTTAGGTGACACCTAATCAGAGCTCGTCTTATAACTCCAATCTTGATTTGCGTACCTTTGTTCAGTAACCATACTCATAGACTTAGTATCTGTTTCATCTGAGACTACTTCATTAAATCAGGATTTCAAGAAACTAAAAATCTAAAAACAATTTAAAGTTAATTGCTTCTGTTTAAAACTACATACTCTTTTTTTGCATGAAATTATAATTTATGCATTAGCAACAAAAGCTTTGAGGTCATAATTTGTAATTAGAAGTACGCATTTGTGATAAAAGTATGTCCCTTTATTATCTGTTCCTAAATTTCGTTAGGCGATAAGAACATTTAAAAGCAAAAGAAAGCCCATGCTTTTAATGTACGATGCAATGGGGACCACTTGGGATTTTCGATTTCCTATTTCGCTTCAGGCGTGGTAATAAAGTTTTACTCTCTTGACACAAAAAAGAGATTTAAAGCTGTCAGTTTTTTTAACTAGGCGAGATACAGTCTGACAAGGAAAAAATATAAAATTTTAATTGCTGCTTTTTATTCTTTTAGGGAAATAAATTGTAACGTCAAAATAAATTTTAAACATCTGGAACTACCTACAATTATTTGTTACGGGATAAGCCTTGATTTTCTAATTAAAAGTACATGCTCAAATTCACTAAATTCATCGCTAAACCCAAACGTTGATTCAGCCAAAGAAAATACTATTATCAAATAAATGCTGTATATTTATTGGTATCATGAAAAAGATAAATCAAACATTACAGATTTTATTAACACGATTTTATTTGTTTTCTTTAAAATTATTGTAGGCAACAGCCGTTGATACCACTGGAACATATGCACTGTTTGCTTGCCTTGCTGCCCATACAGTTCCTTCCGTTCATCGGTTTTGGTTTTGTTGATTCGTGGCGCCTGGCGCTGTGGGCCTCCATGATAGAAGATATTAACTCATTGCTATCATTAGCTACACTCAGGGATAACTCTATGACGAGTGGTACTACAGAGATGCTGCCCCAACTTTATGTCATGCTGTGTTATGCCAGACAACAACAAGACTGCTTGCCTAAGGAAAGAAATGCATTCGAAGAGGACTTTCCAAAGAAAACTGACTAGTATACACGTTTGTTATGTAACATATACTTATCTTAATTGTAATGTTTATCCTAATCCAGTTATCAGTAATTGAAGTTACACTTATCTCAATTGTAATGCTTATCATAATTCAGTTATCAGTAATGGAAGTTATTAATTTGATTTTATTAGTTTGATTTTTAATTGCTCTCTTGAAAAGTAATTGTTGTTAATTTTTTAAATGGCAGTTTTGATTAACTCTGAAGTTAAGTTGTTTATGTTAATTTTTCTTTTATCCTTAAGGTTATTTGGTTAACAATTTAATTTTGTTCTTAAACTCTTAATCTTAACTTTTTTTTAGACTGTTTGCTTAATTTTCGGTCAGGTTGACCCTTAAGGTCATTTTCACTTTGAATATTCAAAGTACTTTGTTTATTACATAAGTCGGTGTATAAAGTTTAAGAAGTTTTGTTAAACGTACCCCTCTTTCTGGTAAAGTTTTGAATCCATATTTTCTGACTCTGGTGGTAAAGTCGTTTAAGGTGTTGTAGAAATATTAAGAGACCTGAATTTAGCTGTGTAATTATTATATTTCAAATGTGGAAACATTATTAAGAAACATGAATTTAGCTGTAATTATTATATTTCAACTGTAGAAATATTCTTCGATGTTTAATTTAGTTTAGTTAATTAAATGCTAGTTTTTGAAAATTCACTTTTGTAGATTATTACTTTGTGATGGAAACACTGAAATTTATAGCCTTGTTTCTGAAATTTTCCTGGAGGAAAAAAAAGTACCTTCCGTTTCTCAGAATACTTATCTGTGCTAGACAGTTGTCTGGGAATTCCTTAACCAAAATACTCAAATCTGCACCCTGCTTCTAAAGTTTTTTGTATGCATTTGAGCTGCTCAGGGGTTTTGTCACGAGGGTAACTGAGAGTTCGTTAGGCCTCCACCCATGTAAGAGTGACATCCTGAGCGAGGCTAGCTTAAAAATGTGTTTATTTCAATTGTAACGAACAGTTGAATGACTCCCATGTGCCGATTGTAATTCTTTCAGCTTAGCGCTGTCCGCCAACTCCTGGCCACCTCAAAACACACTTTCCAACTTCTGCCATGGATACTCCTCATAGGGTTGCATTACAACTGGCGACTTTTGGTACTTCAAGCATCCCCAAGCCGGGGCTGGTGAGAAGAAGAAAAAAGCCTGGAGCAGGTTTTTTCGGTGCGAATCGGCAAAGAGGCCTATCGCTACTTGTACCTGGTTGATATGATGGCTGAACACTGCGAAGGGGAAACCAACGAGGGTATGAAACGCATGGAGGACCAAGTCTAAAGATTGAAAGGTCTAGTTTTTACTCCCCAGTATATACTAATATATATATATATTTTGCTTTATAGATATCAGTATAATCAAGGATGTCACTTATTGAGCTCATTATGTAACCAAAAGGAGAGAACAGCTTCTCTTTGTATAAAGATGTGTTTTCTACCAGTTTCTCTGTAAAACACCGGTAACTCACATCTGTAACTATCACCACCTATGTATCTAAATATTGTAGCAAATTTTGTTTACTTCCATTAAATATTAAGCTTAAATTTACCAAAACTTGTTTGTTTCATTCTTAATTTAGAACACTGGATCAACCTTCATTAAAATTTAATAAAACAGATTATTGGTTAACAAGGCATTTTTAGGAAATATTACACTTGTTGTATTATTGATATGGTATTGAAAACTATACTTGTTTGATACACAAACAAGTAGAAAGATTACCGATATGTTTATACGTGTTTACCGATATTTTGCACAATTTTACCCTTTCCACTATATTGATATGATTTAAAAGTTGGTATTATGTTTATACCATCGTGGCACCCATGAGTAAGTTAATAAGGTAAAATTTTAATAATAATACAACACGTTACAGAGGAAGAAAACCGCGAAAACGACCTTGAAGTGAACCCATTCGCTTGGAATAAGACGCAGGTCGGTAATATCAATTCTCAGCTACAATGCATAGATAATTTTACATCTGTGGAAGTAGCCATTCTGTTGTTGATCATAAAAATTTCCTATTATAGCAATAATAATAATAATACTAATAAATAAATTCTGAAAGCTTTCAGATTTATATTACGCCCAAAAAGACTTTTTTTTTGTTAGACACATTCATATTTCAAGACAATTTGGGTTAACGCTACATTAGGCTAAAAATATTTAAAAGCAGCATATCTTTAAAATTTCCGATAGACAATCCCGCGCGCCGGAGATCAAAGAGCTCTATTCTCTACAGTGTTCCAACTGCTCGTTTTGAAAATGTTGAATTTTTCAATAAAATATTCGTTAAAGTTTTACAAAATATGAAATAGACAGTAAAAAATATTCGAAATTCGGGCTTCCAGGGGCCCATCTTCGGATGGAGGATAACGGTATTCAAAATTTGATGGCTCTAGGTACCAATGTTTTTCTCAATGCAATAAACATACCTCCACTCTTGCATATTCTTCATTGCGTTGAATCACTATAAAAGTTTGAGTCACTTTTCAAATTGTTGCCTTCAAATATTATCGTTCTCTATTATATATAAAGAAATTAAATAATGAAAGATTTGCATGAATGTATGCATGTTTTTCGCATTGTGAAAAATCAACGGTGCCTAGAGCCATCGAATTTTGAATAACACTATTCTCCACAAGAATATGGACAAGTGGAAGCTTGAGTTTTCAAGTTCGAGTCTGTTTTGTTGGGTATTTCATATTTTGTGAAATTTTTAACGAATATATGTTTAACAAACTCAGCTGTTTCAAAGCGAACAATGGCAACAGTATACGAGATAAAACACTTTTATCTCCAGCACGCGAGACTGTTTGTGGGAAATTCTAAGGATATGCTGTTTTTAAATATTTTATTGTGTATTTCAAATTTAAAGAAAAAAAAATTTAGCGAATTTTTTATTAACAAACTCAACTATTTCAAAGCGACGAAATGCAACACTGAGCGGGGGGAAAAATTATCTCCAGCGCGCGAGACTGTCTATCGGAAATTCTAAAAATACTCTCTTTTTAAAGCATGCTTAGCTCAAAGGAACATTAGTATAAATGCTCTCGAAATGTGTATGTAAATGGAAAAACGCCCATTTTGGTCGAAAGCTTTCAGATTTTTCTTAATTTTATTTTTTTAAATATAATAGAGAGCGATAATATTTGGTGGGAACAATTTGAAGTGATTTATCGTATTTGGTGATTCAAACCAAATGCCGTTTCGAGACTAACAGCCCTTCTGGGCTATCGCCCTTTTGGGCTGAAAAAAAAACCGTCAGGAATTACATGTGATCTCACTAAATCACGTGTAAATCTAACGAAAGGTTACAGAAAACTAGAACGGAGGGTGGGGGTAAATAGGATGTTATAAGTAACAAGAAGATTCGCATTATTTATTATTATTTATTTACTGAATAGTTCTGTGTTATGTTGTGTCGCGAATTCTGTGCTTTTAATTTAAGTGTTTTTAATGATTTAAGTAATCAATTATTTAAGTATTTTATTTGTATTTGTATTTGGTTTTTTTAAGTTCGAAATTGTGAAGAGCGTAATGAATATATATATTTGGAAAGTGTGTACTTAAAATCATTAAGCAATTATTTTTTTCCTTCAACGGTCAATTTTAACGCAGAGAGGGGAGCGTCTTCTAACGGAAGTAACATCTGTGGGAAATGCCTTTTTAAGATGACAGTTGCAACATTGAGTAATATATCGTGGTTCTCTTGTCTTTGTTACCAAGCTGAAAGTGAAGACTGTTGTCGGGCGTCCCGCTGTGATGTCGCCTGGTTTATGGCCTCGGTGGAAGTTGTAAATTGAATCTTTGAAAGGGCAGTTTTTGTTGTTTCTTATATTTTTCGCTTGTTAGCAGATTTTCGCAGGTGCTATTGTAGACAATGACTTAATTCTGATTTTTTGGGGGTTTGAACTTGTCCTATTAAATTATATTGAAAAGTCTCGGATTGGCAAGAATTTAATTTTATGTGTAACCTTTGGACCTATAATTGTGAGTGGGAGGAGAAACCGAGTTTTCTTCGGTTGTTGCGCGAATTTTGAAGTCAGTTTTTATCGGAGTCTTCGAGAGAGTTTTTGAGTTGAATATTTAGCAGAGAGGGCCTTTGGCCCTGCGGCCAAGCTTACCCGGGCTTGGGTGGCTTGCGCTTGCGTTCTGCGGACGGACTTGGCTTTTAGCTGAAGAGATTTGCTATACTGAGGTTGTACCCCGGCGGGTGGCTCGCGCTTGCGATGCGGCATAATAGACCTATAGCAGTCGAAGATGTGATTAATGGAGAATTTTTCTTCTAATTTGCGAGAAATAGAACTCAGAGCGAACTCTTCCGAGTTTGAAGCGGGTTTTCCCGTAAAACGGAAGTGTAAGGGCTCGTACCTAAATGAAGCTCTCTGTTCGTGAGAAGGAAAAGTATCATCGTTCTGTACCCGGAGGTTCTCCTTCAACTTTAATGTTTTAGAATTTTGATTGCCCAGTTTTCATCTTTGAAGTTCTACAAGAGGTCATTTTTCGTGGGCTTTATGAATTTGATTACCTAAGATCCCCATTGTTAAATAGAGAGAAATAATCTTTTAAACCTTAAGGGTTTTTACTACTTTTAACTCTTTAAAATTTTAACTCATACTCACTCCCTCTAGGTGCCGGACAAACTAAACTTAAAATAAACCCTACTAAGATGAACTTGTTAGAAAATAGAGGAAGGAACTAATTGGTTGATCTGACTCATAATAATATTAAGTATAACTTTTCTTAAAGCAGTTAATTCACACATAGCAAGACAAAGCAAATTCTTCTTAATAAACTTAACCTGAAAAGGAAGCTGGAATAAATCTTCTCTGGAACTCGGTAAAACTAAATACTAAATCTCAACCAAGCATTTCTATAATTCACTCATTTTAAAATAAACTCAAGAATAATTCATATTCATTTCATAGCAAAAACCTCATAAGCACCAGAGAAGAAATATTCAGACACCAATCAATCAGTTCCGCTACTAAAAATCAAGCACTAGATTTAACTGTCCTGGCACCTAAAAGTCATTTCAAATTCTATCTTAAAACACATTCAAAGTATCATTAATAAGTGGTTAGTACACATTTGCTAAAACAGGGCGCGTTGTGAGAACCCTAAAATGCATGAACATTTTTCAATAACCCCAAGCAAAAATAATCTCCATGTTTCTTAAAAGCCTCCCGGCTCAAACAAATGGAGTGACTGAACAGACCAACTACATACACACAAAAAAACAAATGCAAGTAATAACATATAATCAAACTCATTTATTAATTATCTAGGATAAGTTTATGGGAGACCTGGCCAGACTACCCTTACATACAAATGCAATTAATATTCCACATTAAATTTCTCCAAGAGTCATTTATCAAGATAACAATTTTTTTTTTTTTTACACAATAACGGTTACTTAGAAATACTGAAATACATTAAATTAATCATTTAAAACAACTTCTATAGAAATTACAATTTACATAAACTTCTTATTTTTGACAATAACTTTCCCCCTTTATTTTTTCTTATTTTTCAATTAAATTTTCCTCTTTCTCCCCAGATTAAGCAAGAACAGTTTAAATTAAATTACAAAAAAAAATATAATCTTATGAAAAAACTCACAGTTGACTTTCGGGATCATCATGATAAGAAGCTATAGGCTGCAGAGGAATTCCGCCGTTGAACTGGATCTTGGTAATGAGCTACAATAAAGTCCACGAAAAATGACCTCTTGTAGAACTTCAAAGATGAAAAAAAAAACCGGCAATCAATATTCTAAAACATTAAAGTTGAAGGAGAAACCGCTGCAGATGAATTCCGCCTTGAACTGGATCTTAGGTAATCAAATTCAAAAAGCCCACGAAAAATGACCTCTTGTAGAACTTCAAAGATGAAAACTCGGCAATCAAAATTCTAAAACATTAAAGTTGAAGGAGAACCTCCGGGTACAGAACGATGATACTTTTCCTTCTCACGAACAGAGAGCTTCATTTAGGTACGAGCCCTTACACTTCCGTTTTACGGGAAAACCCGCTTCAAACTCGGAAGAGTTCGCTCTGAGTTCTACTTCTCGCAAATTAGAAGAAAATTCTCTATTAATCACATCATGCCGCATCGCAAACGTGAGCCACCCGTCGGGGTACAAGTGCAGCATCGCAAATCTCCTCAGCTAAAAGCCGAGTTCGTCCGCAGAACGCTAGCGCCAGCCACCCAAGCCCGGGTAGGCCTGGCCGCAGGCCAAAGGCCCTCTCTGCTAAATATTCAACTCCAAAAACTCGAAGACTCTGGTAAAAACTGACTTCAAAACTCGCGCAACAACCGAGGAAAACTCGGTTTCTCCTCCCACCTACAATTATAGGTCCAAAGTTACACATAAAATTAAATTCTTGCCAATCCGAGACTTTTCAATATAATTTAATAGGACAAGTTCAAACCCCCAAACGAATCAGAATTAAGTCATTGTCTACAGTAGCACCTGCGAAAAACTGGAAACTAAACATTCGACCCCCCCTGCTAACAAGCGAAAAATATAAGAAACAACAAAAACTGCCCTTTCAAAGATTCAATTTACAACTTCCACCGAGGCCATAAACCAGGCGACATCACAGCGGGACGCCCGACAACAGTCTTCACTTTCAGCTTGGTAACAAAGACAAGAGAACCACGATATATTACTCAATGTTGCAACTGTCATCTTAAAAGGCATTTCCCACAGATGTTACTTCCGTTAGAAGACGCTCCCCTCTCTGCGTTAAAATTGACCGTTGAAGGAAAAAAATAATTGCTTAATGATTTTAAGTACACACTTTCCAAATATATATATTCATTACGCTCTTCACAATTTCGAACTTAAAAAAACCAAATACAAATACAAATAAAATACTTAAATAATTGATTACTTAAATCATTAAAAACACTTAAATTAAAAGCACAGAATTCGCGACACAACAGTTACAATGAGAATATGTCTTTACAAAAGTAAATCGACAAGGTAATTGTCAACAAGAAGGTTTTTCTAGTTCAGAAAATTAAATTATATTAGAAAATGTTACGAATAGACGCTGGATTATTTTATCACAGCACTTAAGGATTAGAGATATAGAGATAAAATTATTTTTAATATTAGACAGTTGAATCTCTTAAATACTGTATCTTAAATGAGACCATTTGTTCCATTAATATCTTCTTTTTACCTTCGTCTGATCTGTTAAGGAACGTATTTGTACTTGTCACAATCAAAGAGATTATCATGACGCGCCTCAGCATATATGCATGCGTGTTTAGGAAAAAACAATCAATCATACATATATATGTATTATTTTAAGTGGATAGACGCCAGTCTTAGATGGCTGAGTGTAATGGTAGAAAGAAGATGTTGACACAAACCAAGTTCAGCTAATTACCATCTTTATTTCTGGGCACATTAAAATTATTATTCGTAGATAACTTTTTTATCATAAGCAATTACAATAAATTCATATACACCGGTGTTTAAAGGTATGACGTAGACATTTTAGCAAGGCAAAGCAGTACGGTGTTGGCAGAACAGAAGTTAGCGAAAGGAAGATGGCTTAGTTGTTTGTAAGCGATATTTATACCTAGTAGATGCAGAAAGTACTATGAAAGCTGTGATTGGTTAATTTTAGGTTATTATGTAACAAGAAAAGATCTAGAATTTGGAAGAATAGATGAATTTTGGGAGAAGGAACACCAAATCTAGAATAGCTAATTTTGAAGTCGCCAATTATTTCCCCGAAGCAGCTATCGTATTTTGTTATATCTTACATATTTGTATATGTTGTTAAATATATATATATATTATATTGTTACGGATTTTGTATTTACTTAGCTATATATTTATAATCTTAATTAAAATCGTTTTATTTTCTTGTGTAACGCAGCGCGTGACCAACTTGAAGAGAAAGCAGCTCCTGAAAAGCGATATTGTTCGGAGAACAGCCTTGATGCCAAAAAGGGAGAAGCAGTTTATTGTGGTATAGCAGGTTAGTTGTCATTCGATGGCGTACTTCCTCTAGGTAGACAGCCGTAATACTTTTCCCTTCCTAAGGGATTATCTTTAGTATTACTTATTATCTACAGTATTTATTATTGTAGTATAGTAATTAGTATTTATTATTGTAGTATAGTAATTAATATTAATGGTGAAAATGCGCTTTAGCCCACTGCTTGGCGATGTTTTGAAAATCGCCAATTCGGCGCGTTTCTGCGAAACGTCTTTGCAATTGCAACCTTCCCGACACGCTCCGCGAAAACCTATTGTGAACAAAACATAGAATTCTAAAGCATAAATTAGTATGGAAACTGTTGCCACAAAAAGATAATAAAATAATATGCAAAGCGAACATTATGATCATTAAAATATTTGTCAG
>KK121244.1:85867-106598 GCA_000611955.2 Stegodyphus mimosarum
GTGTGTGTGTGTATAATTTTGTATTATTTTGGATTCATTTGTCTCAATTGCTGTATGGCATGTGCTTCACGTAACGAATATCTGGATAGAAAATTTACATGTCAGCTCATTTTATGTTAAGTACTGATTCTTTTATTAGGGTAAACAATTCTCGCAAAACTTTAATCATTAATCGTGTTACTAGTAACTATTTATGTCATCAAGGTGAATGGATATTGATCTGCCTAGTGTAGGCATCAAAACTAAATCCATCGCTAGCTGAAACGTAGAAGAGCTCTGCATAAACTAAATGGCAATGTCATAAATGCAACCCTCACAATGCTGTAATAATACGTTTTCGACTCTTTGTCGACCCTCATGGTTATCCAGAATTATCCAAAAGTTATATAAAATATTTTCGTAGACTTCCTCGATCTAAGTTTTCTAATTTTAATTTCTTCAATTATTAGTAGGGGCTAAATTGGGGATTTAATCATGCAGTTCAGAATTTTGAAGCCGACAGGAAAACGTCATTAGTTTTGATCTGTTCATGAGAGCGAGACTTCTCATGAGCAGATCAAACAGACTGAGGTTTCAGGAGAGGGGGCATGTTATTTATCCGGCATAGAACCATTGGCGTCGCGTAAGGACTAATTGAGGAAATTTTAAATTTATTTTGATCATGTGACTCATGTCTCTCTCAAAATGTCTACCTTACCTCCATAGTTCATAAAATATTTTCTCTACACGAAAGATTTTCCTGTGTATTTATTTCATGCATAACTACAATTGTTAACTCCGGGGCCAAATTAAACAATGCCGAAGTCGTTCTTACTCTGAAGCTTTTTTTTTCTTTTGGTGGCAGGTCTAGGGCTGACGGTGCTACGTGATGTTCTTCTCTTACTTCCATGTTCCCCACCACTGTCAGTTCTGGAAAATCTATACGTGTTCCGAGTGACTTAAAAATATCAAAAACGACTATAAGATTCATCTGCAAAGTCCTGACGACAAACATCCTTTGTCAGAAACTTCCAGTACAAAGGTCGTAAGAAACAGAAGATTGAATTTACGAAGTAATGATCTTAACTGCTATTTGTTATGTAGTCTCGTTGGCTATCTATACACAACTGCCAACAGGTCTTGGAAACAAGCGGAGAAATCTTCAACTGAGATGTTTGGAAGCTCTTTTGTCAGAGCCCGTGGGATGTCTCCAATAATCTTGATGAAGCTTTCCTTTCAGTCACCTTTTCACTCATGGAAAGAAAAAAAAATCACAATAATCTTTGACACAAATGTAGGACACGTCTGGCTTTATATAATGGTTTAGCTGAAATTTGTCGTCTATCCTTTTCTGCTGATCCGTTAGTGAGTGAAGTACGATTCTTGCATTAAGTTTCGGTTTCCCTAAATCTTCGCTTAAAATCTTATGACACATAACACGCTTCAAATTCAGTTCTTCTGTTATCATACGCACAGTTACACGACGATCTCCGTGCAAAAACTGTCCTATACGGTCCACGTTTGCATTAGTATGTGCTATAGACGGGTGACCAACTCTGAATCTCTACCTTCACGAAACCTTGTGTGCCCCTCAAAAACATGATTTCTTGAAAGTGCTCGCCTTCACATGCTAGCTTAATCATGTTCTACATTTCACTAAGCGTTTTCTCGAGCTTACCACAGAACTTTGAGCATAATAAGCCTCCTTAACGAATGCTACAACAATCTGAACAGTGTGTTGCTAAGCCCAGCCGAACCATTTAGTAAATTTACGCAGAAACATCGCCAAAGTCATGCCAAATAAGGATACATACCAGGTAACGTAAAAACAACATTTGTTCCTTTATAGTTCTGTAAACTCAGAAATAAAAAGACACAATTGTCCTGAAATTTTTTTGAAAAAGGATGTAAAGCGAAATGCGATCCCATTACGATTTAACTGAATATTCAACATCATACTGATTTGCGCAATACCGAGTTTCGTCCCTACAACTTCAGACAATCTAGAACTTCTAAAACATATTCTCGCTCTAGAAATTATTCTGCGCCTCTGTATCTGTCTATTTTGTTGACTATATTGAATTCTTGCTTAAAGGTAATTCGACATTTTCAACAATACAGTGCTCAAATGTATTTGAGAAACTTCCAGTTTATACCCAAAACCTTTTTAACTTAAACCAACCCCTTTCTTGATTCTAAAATTTAAATTTTGTTTTTTATCAAAGTCTTTTTCTTTCGCACTTGGAAATCGCCATTTCTCTTGTTCGACTAGTAATTTTGCCTTGTACATCCCAGTTCTTCTGTAAAGTTTCCGCCTTTTATATCTCCAGATTTATCATTGTAGCTCCTAAAAAACAAATCACCATATTTGTCGGCACACCAATTTTCAAAATGTTCTAATGTACTAGGATTCCTTAATTCGAAGAACTCTTTTACCTGCGGTAGCAACCTCGGCATAATCGATTCCTTCCATAGATTAGCTTCAAATGCCATAGCAAATAAATTTATGCTTCTTGCATCAATGCATTTGGGCTTAATTTTGTCAATGAAACAAAACTGGTTATTTAGGCTTATTTTTTTCGATAAAAGAAATATTGGCCTGACCATGCTTGCAAGCATCTTATCGTCTTCACAGCTATTGCAAATATATATGTGAAAAATACGAGCGAAACGTTTCACTATGAAGAAAATGTAAATGCAGCTATAAAAATTCGTTAATGTGAATCAAAACTGTCCATTACAAAAATAAACCATGATATAACTAAGATAGTATATGATTCTAGCTGAAACAATAGCAGAAAACTCTAACTGTCGCCGATTTTATGCAAATTTGAACTTAATGACGCTGTTCAAGGGATCTTGTAAATATTGTTTTTAACGCTAAGTGAAATTAAATTTTTCATTTAAAATGATGTTTATTTTCTTTTTATTTACAGTGAGTTTATTTTGCTTTGAATATAGATTCAATTTAGGTAAACAAAAAATTTATTCTTTCATTAAAACGCTTGAAATTACAATTAAACTACTAATAATAATTCTACGCTAATAATAAAATTTGGCGTTACCTCTTTCCTATGTTTCTTAACTGTTTTCGTATTAACGCGGCGTTTAATTAACCATAGACGTTGTCCTTCGAATTATACTAGTTAATCTGGAGTTGAGTGAACGTTAAAATAGCGTTAACAGCTTCCTATCTTGTATCTCAACTGTTAAAAACCTCTGATTTTCAGAGAAAAGTACTTTTTACAAAAAAATAACCTTACCTTGAAGCACAATTTGATGAGGGAATTTAAATTTGTTCCTAAAATATTACAAAAAACTGCTCCTTAGAAGATCCCTAATTATTATGTAATCCATAAAAATATCCGTCTTTGATTTCTCAAACAACTGAATACATTTCATAGTTTAAAAATCGAAGGTTTTCGTATAACTTCATCTCTGAGGTATTTACATAAAAGGGACATAAATGACATTCCTATTTTTATACATATATCATCACTGATGTTGTTTGTATACCCACCTATTGCTTGCATCATTGGATAGCAGCCAGAAAACAGCGGAAGTCCTCATTTGGTCTATGGGTCATTAGTTCCCGACCCTTAGTCTACACTTCATAATCCCAGAGAACGAGTAGTGTACAAATTAGTTTGCAAGCGAGTGTAACAGTATGTAACAGTGTTCATTAGAGAACAGTATCTCTTTGTGTGAATATGAGGGGCAACCTTGATTTATGTGAGGGGGATGAAACACAGCGACAAGCTTCCGACCAGGGCCTAGATTAATTTCTGTTTGCTTCCAGCTACCATTTGTGGAATAGATGCTTTATTACTCTGAAAGTTGAGCAGACATGCTGTGAGAGGATAAGTAAAGGCAGAGAGGCATATTCATTTGATTAATAACAAAATAAGCCATATTTATGTATTTTAAGAATCAGTTTTGGTGGCTGTTTAAGTGACTAATGAAACAAATTCTTATTATTATTTACTAACATTTTTGTGATTTATTTATAGATTTCATTTAAATTCTTTCAGAGCTAAGGAAATATTTCTTATTATTTATCGTTATATTAGGAAAAGAAATTAATTGTGTTTTTGTGAAAGAGCGGCAAATTTTTGACGTAACTGAAATATGCATTATTTTGTCTTAGTATCTGATAGCAGTTTTTGTACAGATTGCAATTATTCAGAAATAACAAAAACCAGAAAGCCTAATTTTATGTTATTAGTTGCGAAATGTAAAATGGTTATCACGGATGGAGTTTAGTGCTTTTAAACTTACTTGTTATAGATATTTATAATATGTGTTTAATTTATTTTAGTGCATTATTACTTATTTTAATTTTTTAATATAGAAAATTAAGACTTAATTATAATTATCTTAATTAATTATAATTATCTTAATTAATTATAATTATCTTAAATACGTGTAACAAATACAAGTACATTAAATCTACAAAAATCATAGTTATGTTGAGCAATCGTTGAGGAGAAAATGTCAGAAAAATTTTATGCTCATCAATAAACGACTTCTTTGAATCACATGGCTTTTGTCCTTTCTTTCAAGCATATGCTCAGAATTTGTTTTCACAGTGCAGCGAACAATCTCCAGCTGCACTCTTAAAAAATTTTAATTATTCCCAGAGGTCTAACAATTAGTAAAGTGATGCACCGTTTACGATACATATGCATAAATTTTAATTACTTTTCTATTTTGAGTCGAATTTATGAAATCACTAAACTTAGCATATTATGTTCTATAGACTCTTTTTAATCCTGGTGCTACTTATAATTAATCGTAGCTGACACAAACTTAAAATAATGAAATCCAGTCTTTTCCTTGACTCCGCCGGGCGCATTTAATCTGCCAGGCACACCTCGAGTACTTTTGTTTGCCTTGCCTCCTTCAAATGTCGTCACTCTTTCTCCATCCAGTTAGCGACCCCTCTTCTAATGCCAATGGCATTCGTAAGGTCAGTCAGTGAATATATTTCTTCATTTCCAGTTCGCAGATGAAATGATCTAATAGGCTTATTGCTCTCGATTAAGTTGCAATTTGACAAGTAAGTATACTGTGATTTTTTAATACTGTAACCCTTTTTTGGTTAGTAATTTCGTATTATGAAATATTTCATAATTATCTATAAAACTGAGTATGTTTTTGGGCTCTGGCTTTTCAAGCACATTGCTTCTGATGGTGTCGTGTAAAATGTTTCAATAATTTAAAATATTGGTTATTGCAAAATTTGTTAAAGTCAGTTTCGTAACAATATTATAAATATTTGTTTGATTCAGCCTTCACAACGTAAAAAAAATGTTCGATTTGAGAAACTCTGAAGAGCTTGAAGAAATTCGCCGTTTATTGGAGGAATCGTTTATCGGATGAATAAGATGAGGATGTCAAAGATGAAGAGCGGAGAATACGACACTGAAGAAAATACTGACTTTAATTTGGTACAAAGCCAGACGATAATACCTCAGTAATTTTGGTTTCAGTAGTGATGGTAATGGTTTGGTGTCCTACATGAAAAAAAACAAAAACAAAAATTTCCTTCTTCTATCACCATTGCATGATGACCAAGCTATTGATCTCTCTACTGCGAAAAACACAAACCAGAAATAATCAATTTTTACATGAAACCAATTTAGGAGTAGATATTGTAGATAAAATGTGGGGTTCGCATAATGTGTGTCGGAATGTAAAACTGTGGTCCATGGTAATCTTTTTTACAATGATAAACATTGCTTGAATTAATTCTCAGACCATACATGTAGGTAATGGGTACACAGCTCTTAAAAGAAGGTTGTTCATAAAATAACTATGTAATGAGCTTGTGCTTGCTCAACGAAGTATGAAGTCTATTAGAATGCCAGTACGCGTACAACATAAATTAAAGGAACGCTTCCAACAAGGAGCAACAGTTCAAAATTACGATGAAATACAGATACTTCTAAAAAGATGGACATATGAAAGATATCACTTAAAGAATCGTAAGAGAAGATGAAATGAGTAATATGAGTGCAAAATGTATCACAGAGTAACTTACCTTCTATATGCTGTTTTTATGTGTCCTCCTTGCTATAAAAGCGAAGTAGAAGGACAGATATCTGTTAATGAATTAGACGAATGACAGATTATACTTATGTTCTAGTTTTCATTAAATTTAAATCTATAATAGTCTTGTACAACAACTTTATAAAAGTTGTTTTACAAAATTTGTTTACTGTAAACGGTTTCGTTTTAAGGCTATAAAAATTGTTTTATAGTCTCTGCAATCTGTATAAAAATTGTCTTACGTGATTTTACAATTTGTGGAAGTTTAATAATAATAGCTAGAATTTGAGGTTTGTAAGAAAAAACTTTTTTTATATAAAAGCGTTTAGTAAATCAAGAAGTTCCTCAAAGGCTCAATGCGCCCGAACATGTTCCGAAAAATACTGCGTCCGGCGAAGAGTTAAAAACTAATGACTTTGAAACTCTTAAGACTGCCTGAAAATCAAACGTATACATACAGACATGAAAATCGATTTCATCGTTGACTATCTTCAACGAATAAGCAAACTCTTCTTCGAAAAGGTATCCCATAATAACCCTTCTGACTTTGTCAAACACTCTTGCATATGAAATTATGGCCGAAGACAGAAATATCAGGCCCGCCGCCGCATTTTATTTAAATAATGCAAACAGACTTGATTAAGAAAAGACGGCAATGTAACACAGTGGTCACATTTCAATATTTGTATCCGCTACTTTTTTCAGTATGAAAATGCAGAAGCAAAGTCCTCGTTTAGGATACTTTCCTCCTTATCACTGCGGATAGTACAGTTGTGAAAGGATTTTGATACTTTGATACTATTATTATTATTCTCACATGCAGCGAGGAATTCCTAAACCTGCTCTTTCCAGATTCCTGAAAGAGTTCCCACAAGGCATGACACAGTAAAAGGTCTGTAAATGTGATTTCTTTAATGAAGTGTAGTTCAAAGAAAAAAAAATGAAGCACTTTGCTACGGAAAGTGGTGAGTCAAACAGCGAAACCCACAGGAAAGGGTAGTTAAAATAACGCCAGGGAGAATATTGAAGCAAAGCCGAAGATCTAGATCTGGACAATCAGGATAAAGCGAGGCAACCAATTGGTTAGGTGCTGAACATGTGACTGTCACAGTCGCGTCATATTTCACAGGTGTAGAAATTGAAGTTTCTAAATTTTTATTTCAAAAAATAGAGGTAAAATTAAATAACTTGGAATACTTCCAGTACTGTAAAAGCCAATTTTAGTTTCTGCATTGCGACTTAGCGGCTTTACATTTGTGTGCAATGTAAATAATGTTGGAAAGCAGCATACTGAAGTCATTTCTATCGGGTGAGTCACAAACAGAAGCAGGTGGCGGCATCAGCTTGTGTCTTGAGTACCGAGCAGATTTAGAAAGCTCATGAAAAGAATAATTTCTGCGAACTTTTGGAAAAAGCTCGCAACCTTTATATGAGAAGATGATATCTTTTTTTGCAGCAAAAACAGATTGGATTAGACGCTTTGGAGGAAGTGCAAGCGTAAGTCAGGTGGTTACTTGAGCATTTGAGACAGTGGGAATTGTTGTTGCAAAAGATTTGGTCATGTCCAGACCTTTGACATATGAAGCACTGTATCAGGTTTTACTCGATCTATAGTGTCTAATTCTCCCACTGAGATGTTGCAGTGTCCTGATGGTGTATATTTTCTTTGCTATATCAGCACGACTCAGCGAGGCGTAAAATACAGGAAGCATCTCTTCTTGATCAGCAGTCTTCTTTGAGGTTTGTTTGACTTTCTATGCAGGGAAATCTTCCAGGCAGAGTTCATTTTTAATATCATCTGGAGATGTGTCAGATGAAAGACCACGAATCTGTGAAAGGACTTTCAAGAGCGAGGCCCTTTATGGGTTTCACTGAAACTCTGGTAAGAGCAGGACACCAGAATAAACAACTAAAGCATCAAAGCATCATCGATTAGATTCCACTTATACCCTGGATACCACTTATGGCCTTTTATTTACTAATAGCGTATTGTGTATGAACGCAAGCGTGAAATGTCTCTAAATAGTATCCCGAGATTTTCCTTTGGAGGAGGCGTTACTTGTTAAATAGAAAATAAGATATTTAAGTAAAATACAGTTAAAATAACTGTTCATCTTTCTTGGACATTCCGTGATATTTTTTATGATTATAAGACTTAGTTCCACAAGGTCGCATAAAAATAAAGATGACTTCTTCATCGAACAGTAGAATTTACTGAAAACATTACAGATGACAGGTAAAGTGGAAGCCGACAAAGCAGCATTATTTTGTCAATATCAGATTTAGTAGAACAATTTAGTTTGTAATCTCATACTGAACTATCAAACATATCCTGCTTATTCACAAATCAAGCAGAGCAATCACTAAAGGAAAACGATTTAAAAGATGCTGGAGGAGAATCGGCTAATTTATATTCCTGTATGAACTCTTTCGCGGAACGCCTATTACCAGACTAAAATTTATCCAATAAAAATCGAAAAACATTTTAAAATACATATAAATAAGAAATAAGATTTTTGGAATGACAAATGTATTTGTGGTGTAAAGGAAACATCAAATAACTGTTACGACACTACTTATAACGGTATATAGTAATATTTTCCGAGAAATAATACGTTTGCTGAAACATAAATCATACGAAGTCTTAACGAGGTTTTTTAAAAGCTGGATATTTTTTAGCTGGCGATGTGAAAGCTAAGTTACGCCACGTGAAAGTCACGTATAAGCATAAATCCGCTCCTTTGATTTTTTCCATTGTTAAGGAGGACACAGATAAACAGAAAATAAAACACCATAATAATATTTATTGGAAATTCGGAGGGTTTGGAATATATGATAACATCAATCCTTTCAGTCAAAACCTTAAGCAGATTTATATAATTACTTGAACTAAAAATTAATGTATTTCTGAATTAATATACATCTGGGAAAATGAAATTTTAAACTTTTCAAACACTTAACATTTATAAATGATGTGCTAATAGTTGCTATGGCGAAAGTTAAATCTCAATATGCTTTCCTTCATAAGCTCCATACTTTCTTAGCTTGATACGTGAAGAAAATCTGAAAAGGAAGTTTTATTCTATTTATGCATAATTGTTTGTATTAAAGAGTGAAATTTCAAGCTATGGGTTGCTTTGAAATCGTTGAGTTTTTCAATCAAAAATTTTTAAGTTTTACAGAATATGAAATAGACAATAAAACAAAATGAAAATTCGAAATTCGGACTATGTTATTCAAAATTTGATGTCTTTAGATACCTTCGTTTTTTCACAATGCAAGAAACATATATGCATTTATGTGGACGCTTCATTATTTAGTTTCTTTAAATATCATACACGGCGATACTATTGAGGGGCAAAAATTTGAAAGTGGTTCGACGCAAAATACCGGGATACGGAAAGTTAAAGTAATTCGACCCAAAATACGTTTTGAGACCAATTAGCTCTCTCTGCTAACGCCCATTTGGACTAAAAGAAAAAAATCTCCTTTGCAATCAGCCCTAAGTGTTCAGGATTTAAGCTCACTAAGTATTTAAGTCAAACTACCAGTATTCAGCGAGCTTATTTACACGGCCGATATAACGGGAAAGATGTCAGTATAATCGACATATTTTGCTAGGACAGATGATATGAGCTAGGTATCTGTATAAATAAATTAAGGTTCTTTCTAGCTAAAGTTCGCTCATTCAGTTTTGTTTCATCCTTATAATTTTCAGCACGTTGTTTCAGTGCCTAGCTGGAACTCACCGGCCTTTGTTTTGGGAAATTGCGCATTCTAAAATACTCTTTAAGAAGAAATAATATTATTTATGCAGGTTTACTTTACAGTTAAGCAATTTTGTCGAAATACGTTGCAGTGCCTGATATAGTTCATGATAATCACACATACTACTGACGTTTTCCATCGAGTAATAAAAGAATATATAATGGCTTTTTTTCCTATGTAATAATAAGCAAATTTCCTCTACCAGCTTTTATTTTTTAACTGTCGACACGTGTAAGTCTACGAAGAAATGCAAAATTTTCTTTTTCATATGTTTTGAGATGTAATTAATTTTCTAAATCATCGCTTAATTTTGGTTAGTTCATGTAAAATTCCTGTAATTAATTCATGTAATATTCCTTTAATTTGTGCTGTCAATTTATATACTTACGAAGGTTTCAAGAATAAGGAAAGAAGAAATTATAAATGCATAGTAAGAAGTATTTTAAAGTAAAACTAACAAGATAAAATGAGAACGTTTAATGATCTGTCTAACAGGAAAACTGAATTTATTTTTAACTTTTATTTTGCTACTATGGTAGTATTTAAATTAATGAGTAACACAGAATTGCAATAAAATGCTTCACGATGCATTGGTAGTTAATTTTTATTTAGAAATCGCGTTGTAAATACATAAAGCATAACGTTAATTCAAATGCATAAGAAGAAGTATTTTTTAATAAACCTAACAAGATAAAATGAGAACATTTAATGATTTGCCTAAAGGAAAAAAAACTGAATTTATTTTCACTCTTCATTTTGTTATTATGATAGTATTTAATTTAATGAGTAATACCGAATTGCAATAAAATGCTTCACAATGCACTGACAGTTAATTTTTATTCAGCAACTGCGTTGTAAAGACATAAAGCCAAATGATAAATTATAAAAATAAAAGGATTATTATATTATTTTAAATCTGTGAAAAAGCTTTGATGCAAACAATATACCAACGAAGTAAAATAAAACAACAATATTTCTTTTACAATCAAGCAAATACAGTTAATATTTTAAGAAATAATGCAATTATTTTTGATAGCTTTTCATACGATTAACTGCTGTTTAATTAGAATAGTAAATTTTGTTTTAATGCAAGGATAATTTATGCTTTATTTCATGTCAAGGCACCCAAATAATTTGAAATAATTGCCGAGGCTTAGAGCCCAATCCTAACTTCCTCCCTTAATAGAATACTTTCATTGAAATATTTATTAACACTCTATCTCTTTACTGATTTATATGCTGATAATTAAATATCGAGTATTTCTAACGACTCGTTTATGAGCGTAATTAGATATTCAATTATTCTTTGAAAATGACTATATTCTTGGCTTTAAGAAAGCAAAAAGATGGTATACAGCAAATGGGGATACATTTGCTATCAGGATATATCTAGACAGCTATGAAAGACTTTTAATTAAATACAGTCCTTGCGAAATAAGCGAGTTAAGTTTACATCAAAGAATTCATTTCAATCGAAAGCAACAAACAATTTTTTAACTTTCCAAGGCATTCAATTAATTTACATTACAGTTGAGAAATTCAAGTTTCCATTTAATTGAATGTAATAAATTTATCCGAAGTAATTGGAAAGAAAGTGAACATCTGGTGGTGAAAGCCGCAGTCCTTTTTGCGCCATTTTTCAGTTATTTGTTCGGAGAAATTCCTTCCAATTCGAAGAAAATATGCAAGTTCTCGAAATGTGAGGATTTGTGGCTTTGTGGAGAAGCATTCAGTCTAGATTGATTTTCTTTTCTTCGTTATTCATTCTAAGAGAATGAAAATGAGGAGATTGTGAACATTTATGCTACGAAACGGCAGAAGAGTGAAAAGAAAGCTACATGGAATTTAGGAAACCACAAGAATAATTCGCAGTTACTTATATGCCGTTCAATCAATTATATGAACCCTGCAAGAGATTTAGGACACGGTTAACAAACCTGTTTGAAGGAATTTTGAAAGACACTTTCGTAAATGATTTATGACTCTGTCTTCAACATTTCTGTTCAAAATTTATTAATTTTTCAGTCTTTATTAATTTTTCAGTATTCGACACTTCATCCAACAGCGACACCACACGCTCTCGAATGAATATTATGAACTTCGCTAAAGCTGATTAATATACTTTCACAAATTTATTTTTTTAAACAAATAGGAAGCAGCAAGAATTATACGATTCCGAGTTCTTTTAATTAAATTAAACTTGAAATCAAACTATGAAATGAATTATTAAAAATGAATTTAAAAACGAATTATTTCTGAAACAAAAAACATCTTTTCTCAATTTTGTATTGCAATATCCCATTTCAAACTGAATACTCTCATTTTCACGCAGAAAGCTTTGTAATTGTTTTAAGCTGTTGAGTCAATTCATCTCAACGCTGCCTATTAATAATGTATTGGAAATAACAAATACATCTTACCCTCTTAAAAGATAAATCACAGGTTTACATATACAGTTGAATGATACTCAATGCATGTAATCCATATAATACATTGGATGTTTTTCCAATTATTAGCCAGAAGGGCTGTTAGTCTCGAAACTGCATTTTGTGTCAAATCAGTAAAGGCATTGAATCTCTACTCAAATTTTTACCACCAAATATTATGGCTCCGTATTATACTTAAAGAAATCACATAATGGATAATGAGTATGAATGTGTGTGTGTTTCTTGCATTGTGAAAAAACAACGGTATCTAGGGTTTTCAAATTCTGAATAACATAGTCCTCCACAAGAAAAGAAAGCCCGAACCACCAGAATCCAGGATAGGAAGAGACATTAGGTTACTTCGAAACAGAAGGCGTGAAAAATGAGCAATGCTCTCTCTAGGACTCGAACCACGGATATCTCGAATATGCGTCGAGCATGCTGACCCCTACACCACGAAGGCATGCTACAAATGCAGCAGAAATACCTTACAATCTAGATCACCATTTTTAAACTTTCATGAATTTTTGATTAAGAAACTCAACGACTTGAAAGCGAGCAATGGCAACACACTGTACGGAATAAAATATTTTTATTTCCATCGCACGAGGCTGTCTATCGTTAATTCTAAAGATAGTCTTTTTCTAATTATTTTTAGCCCAAAGGGGAAATTAGCGCAAATGCTCTCGAAATGAGTATGTGTGTATAAATGAAAAAAATCTGCTGTGTACACCGCATGACTTCCTGATACGGAATATTAAACTATATGCATTTTTTCTTACATTTCATTTAAACTTATTGGATTGAATTAAATTTACTTTGTCGATAGCTCATATATCACAATAGAATAAATGCACTCTTTAAAATTCACTGTATTTGTTTACCATAGCGACACTCTAGGTCTAGGTTCACTTTACAGCGTTACATCTTATTCATTTCATAACTCAGAAAGCACAAAAATATATCATTTGCATAGTTATCTAACCGTTGGCACATGTTCTATTCAAATACTATAATAAATCTAAAAAGATGTATAAAGGAAATTAAACAAACAAACAAAAGAAACAGTTTTCCACGGACGATTCAGTATTTCTCATTCAAATAATTCAATTCTCACTTAGGCAAGGCAAAAATACATAAAAACTTAAAATATCTACAGTGTCTCTTAAAAGTGATGGGACACTTGTGCTTTACAAAAGGAAACCGTAATAAAATAAATTAAAAAAACATGTACAAATTTTTTGTGGGTGTGTTTCATACTTAAATTTAGTAACAATTATTACATAACATACATTTCCTCAAAATATTAAAATATTAATTTAATAAAAATACAATTGTTTAGAACGGAGCAAAAAATGGCTCACATAAGTGATGGGACACCATTAGACTATGCAACAAAAATCGTCTAAAAATATTTTTGGGGTTTTTATTTTTACTCAAAAGCAATTGGCAATAATTTATAAAATCGTCTGCATTATTTCTTTCCAGTTTGTTTTGGAATTTTTGTGTTTTTTAGCTCTGTGCAGCCATGGATGCTAAACGAAAAGAAACTTTGCCTGAAATTCGAAAATTATTATTAATTTGCATATTGAACGTGGAAAATCTATTAGAGAAACTGCTGAAACAGTTAACTTGAGTCATTCAACAGTTTTCAACATCATTAAACGATATAAAAAGAATCATGTGATTCAGGATAAAAGAAGACCTGGCCGACCATCAAAGCTATCCAATGGAATAAAGCAAATTATCGTTCGAAATATTGAACAAAATCCAAGAATGAGTGCTCCTCAAATTGCTACTGATTTACAAGAATTATATGGAGTAATTTTTAATCCTGAGACTATTAGAAGAGTAATTCGATCTACTGAATATCACGGTAGAGCAGCCAGGAAAAAATTCTTCGTAAGTGAGAGGAATAGAAAACTCAGACTGGCTTACGCAAAATCCAACATAAATAAGAATTTTGATTACTGGAATGAAGTTATATTTGCTGATGAGAGTAAATTTAATATATTTGGTTCTGACGGTAGAATCTTGGTGTGAAGAAAACCGAGGGAAAAATTTCGCAAACAGAACTTGGTGCCAGCAGTAAAACATGGTGGAGGAGGAGTTATGGTATGGGGGTGTATGTCGTCCGCTGGAGTTGATAATCTTGTTTTTATTGACAGTATAATGGATCAGTATAATGGATAATGGCCTATTAAATCAAAATTTGAAATCTTCAGCACGAAAATTGAACCTTCATAACGATTTTAAATTCTACCAGGGCAATGACCCCAAGCACACTGCTTTGCACGTTAGACTCTGGCTGCTGTATAACTGTCCTGAAATAATAAAAACACCACCACAATCTCCAGGCTTAAATCCCATAGAGAATATTTGGCAAGAATTGGAATCAAGAATTCGCAAACACACCATTTCTTTAAAACAACAATTAAAATCGGTGCTTCAACAAGAATGGGGTAAAATCACTCCAGAAATCACAAAAACATTATTCGAATCCATCCCAAGAAGATTAAATCATGTTTTAAAAGTAAAAGGAAATCCAATAAAATATTAAAACCTTTTACAAAGTAAAATTTTTGGATAATTATTTGGTGGAAAAGTAAATGTCCCATAACTTATGTGAGCCATTTTTTGCTCCGTTCTAAACAATTGTATTTTTATTAAATTAATATTTTAATATTTTGAGAAAATGTATGTTATGTAATAATTGTTACTAAATTTAAGTATGAAACACACCCACAAAAAATTTTTACATGTTTTTTTAATTTATTTTACCACAGTTTTCTTTTGTTAAGCACAAGTGTTCCATCACTTTTGTGAGACACTGTATATTGAAAATTACGAAGTAAATCTTAAAACACTTATTTCCTCGAATAAATTCCAGAATGAATTAAGCATGATTTAATTCGCAAAAGTAAAAGAAGACGTTATCTTTGTTATTGCGAAACTTAGTTTCTCTAGGTTGGCAACAAACCACTATTCTGGTAAATTTCAAATGTAAACAAATATGGCTATAGAAAATAGTTAGGCTTAGGCGCACTTAAACAACTTTAAAATTGTTGATAATTCTAGAAATATTGCATGCAGGTTTACTAAAGGCATAAAAACCTTAATCAGAATATAAGAACAACGTATTTCAATTATTTTTAAAACAAAAAATGCGCAAATTACCAACATAATAAGAATGAAAAAAAAGTAATCTCACGAAGCCGAGTAACATAGAGCGTATATTTATATATATATTAGATTGCAAAAGCGATATGCACACCTACACATTATAGCAGTCCTATATATAAAATTTTAACATTCTGAGGCTACTCTTTTGTGAGTTATACGAGATGCATTCATACATAGTACATACATACTTAAGGACGTACGTACAGGCCCCACGAAACAATCTCTTCTGAATCCATTTTAAATCAGTTTTCTGATTCGTTTAGGGTAAACAACGGTTCTTTATTCTACTTTTACATGCAGATGTCACGCAAAAACATCGTTAAATTGCATTCTGTATTGGTCAAAATTACATTTTCATTGAAACATGGTATTCGGAATTTTTTGTGATTACAGTACTTCCTTTATTTCGTACAAGGAAGTAAAAAGGAAATGCATCAATTTTTTCCATCACTAAAACTATACTATTATACTATACTAAAACTATACTGAATTATACATTATTTATTCAAAAATGGAATTCGCTCGATACCGGTTGTAGCTTTCCACTGTGGATGTCTATTGCAACACATCTGTGCATTTTGACTGACAGCAGTAGGAGTATTTAAATTTTACCCTAAGCATACTCGATCGCACTGCGTCAGTGATGGTTAATGTAAACAGAGTTAAGTCGTAACGAGCACATTTCTAAGTTCACTTTGAAGTGATAAGCGATTTTTCAGCCCTGAGTATGCCACTTCTGAGTCACTTCTGCAACGTTTTAGCAGACAGACATACAGAGGCTGTTCGCACATTTGTTAGACGATTTTGATAAGCTGTAATAAAAAACCGTTTGCTGCAAAAGAAGTAATTGAAATTGTACTATGTTTTTAAAAGTCAAAATTATCGTCCGTGGCTTGAAAGTTTTGTTTTTATTCAAAATGGCGAATTTAACAAAGCAGTGGTTCGAAGGCTACATTTACTCTCTTTCCGAAAAGAAATATGCATACTCCGTTATCCAAAAACGATGTGAGAGTCATAGTTTTGTGATATCTAAAGCGTCGATAGGTAATATCATCAACAAGAAAGGACAAAAACGTCAAATTGGAGCCTCAAGTGGGACAAAAATTCCAAACAAGTATCCAAGAAATTCCAAACTATCCAAGGAAAAAACGGACATCTTCGACTATTGCAAAGGTATGTTGTTTAATGTTAAAAGAAAATCCCCGTAGACAAAGGACAGTTGCAAAATCATTAAAATGCTCGGTGTCCACTGTAAACAAAATGATAAACATTGATTTAAATCTTAAGAAAGCGAAAAAACGCAATGTGCATCGTCTTCTTCCAAAGCATATAGCTCAACGCAGGACACGCTGCAGAATTCTATATGAGAAACACTTATCCAAAGAAAAATGGAACACAATTGTCACAATATATGAAGCAAGGGTGTATTAAATGATTGTAACAAAAATAGAGCCATTTATTATCATAAAAAGGGAGAAAAAAATTAAGTACATGGTTCAAAGAATCGAAAGAAAGTTTTTCTAAGGGATTCATGATTGTTGCTGGGGTTTCTTATAGTGGCAAATTAAAAATAAAGAGAGTGCAAAAAAATGTCAAGATTAACTCCAAATACTATCAGGAACATATTTTATCGCCAATTTTTCTGAATGAAATACCATCGCTGTATCCACAGTACCATCAATCTGTGAGACTCAATCAGGACAAAGCTAGCAGTCACACATCAAAATCCACTGTAAATTTCCTAAAAGAAATCGAACTAGAAATGGAAATTTTCTAAAAGAACTGGTATCAAGGCCATACCCTTCACTGATATCCCTACTAAAATCTCCCGATGTGTCCCCTATGGATTTTTGTGCTTTCAAACTTTTAAAAACTGCATTATCCAAACGTTGTCCTATAACCCTAACAGGACTCTGGAAAGCTGTCCGGGAGGAATGGGATAGAATACCTCTTTTGGCACTTCAAAAGGCATTATTATTCTGGAAATTGCGGTGTCGAAAGATAGTTCAGAAAACGGGATGTCAAACAGAGCATTTAAAATGCGAGAATTTTATGTAATTTAGTTTCGTTAATACAATATACATCGTCTAAAAATGGGCGAACAGCCTCTGTAATTGGTAGTCTCATGCTTTTCAGTTTATACAGACAGCCAGTGTTCATGAACTGACGATACCTCTTCAAAATATTCTGGTCACCTAGCAGCTTTTATCAATAAGCTTTTCTGGATGCAACTATACCGCAACAACCGGTCGTACATTTACACAGCAATAGAAAAAATCCCCCTCCTGCACTGGTGTCTCATATCTGATGCGTCATAACGGAAATTTTCAAACAGCCACTTAATGTTTATAGTATGGAAATTTAATGATTTTCAAAAAATTTTTTGAATTAATATTTACTTTATGGATAATACTTTAAAAAATAACAGTACTTTGAAATTTATGTATCAACTATATTAGCCTTGCACTACGATAATTATTGGTTCCAATTGTGTTCTCCTCTAGACCCCGAACATCCCCATTATTATATATCATTGATCGCAAATTACACGAGAGCCGAATGCACTGTTTGGAAACAGCTGATATTTTTGAGCGAAATGAAAATTTGTTAAACAGAATAATATACATACATAACCCTGTCAGCTTTCAGATTTTACATAACGCCCAAAGGTTTTTTTAACGTTTTGTGTGTTAACTTTGCTTATTAAATACTAGCGGAAGTACCCAATAGCAATTAAGTTAGATTGAGAGTAATGTATCTAACAACAACCGCTATAATCCTTTAATAACGATGCAAAAAATAAGTTTCATAGCTATGCATTTTTCAGCCTGATGCGATATGGAAACCGTATAAAAAATTTCGATAGAAAAATAAAATAATTCTTTCTCTACGTTCTATCCAATATTTTCCCTATATTAAACTTTAGACGAATAAATGTGGCAAAAAAATTGATCATAATTGGTCAGAAATCAATAACGTGAACAAACTAACAAACATACATTCTTCTTTATATATACAGATATTGTAAAACTTACGAATTTTTCAATTAACAAACTCTACGATTTGAAAGCGAACAGTAGCAACACTTCTCGAAATATTTTTATTTAACGCGCGAGACTGCTGTCACTCGAAAAAATGAGTGCGAAAGTTAGCGCTTTCAGAGTTTTTAATTAATATTTTGGCTCATTAAAGTCATACGAGGATGGGAATAGTCGACATGGCTTCCCATGAATTTTTGGAGTCGCTAATAATGTATTTAATGTTTGGTTATGTTATTTTTATTTCATCGTAAAACTTCGAAATTTTTTATTAACAAACTCTAGGATTTGAAAGCGAGCTGTGGCAACAACTTTTGAAATAAAGCAGATTTTCATCTCCGGCTTGCAAGACTCTTGCACCTGGAAAAACGAGGGCGAAAATTCCCGTTTTTCAGAGTTTTTACTTAATATCTCTGATTTTAGCTACTTTTGTTGGGAAAAAGTGGACATCGACCTTTTCTAGGACGAGAAAAGACTTGCAGAAAGTTTGGTGACGATAGCTATAGTAGTGATTGAGTTATTAACGAACAAACGGATTTTCATCTTTATATATATAGGTCATGCTCTTCGCATTTAAACCATAAAATTCAATTCAACAGCAATATGACAAAATAATTTTAACATGAGCCTAGCTTTAAAATTTCGGATACACAATCTCGCAATACTGATATTTTTTTTTTTTTTTTTTTTTCAGTTGTTGTTGCTCGCTTTGAAATCATTGAGTTTGTTAATCAAAAATTTATTAAAGTTTTACAAGATATAAAAGAGGTAATAAAAGAAATTCCAAATTTCTAATTTGGGCTTCCAGGTGCCCATATTGGGGTGGAAACCTCGCTAACCGAAATTTGATGGCTCTAAGT
The DNA here is from genome assembly GCA_000611955.2 of Stegodyphus mimosarum. NCBI lineage: Eukaryota > Metazoa > Arthropoda > Arachnida > Araneae > Eresidae > Stegodyphus > Stegodyphus mimosarum. The sequence goes on from KK121244.1 coordinate 105,173, forward strand.
ACCGTTGTTTTATTATAATGCGAGAAACATACATACAGTTATGCAGATTCTTCATTATTTAATTTCTTTAAATATAGCGCAGGGCTCTAATATTTAGTGGTAACAATCTGTAAAGTGAATCAATGCTTATAGTAAATCGACGCAAAATGCCAAAACGAAATTAATAGTCCTATGGGCAAACTGCCGTTTTGGACTAAAAAATATTTTAACAAAATTTTACAAACATTTACATAATTTAACAGGCTTTGGCTTACGAAGTATTTATTAAACATACATAAATAATAATAATAATAATAATAATAATGTCACAGGGGAATTAAATTCAAATTCACATTTATTTTTTACCTGAAATCCAAAGTTTGGTATCCGCAACACATTTCTACTGATTACATTTTGTAATTCGAACCTATCGACAGCTACGTTTCAGACCGACGTTTATTTTAAAATATTTCTAATATATTTAATTAATGATTAAATATTTCGCTTTAAACTAAACTAATAAAAAACCAATAAAAACTTCTGAAACTATCTAATAAACAATGGTAACATAGTTTCCTCTTGTTTATAAAACATTATGAAATTTTTCTTCAACATATAAATAAAAATACATATGCTTATATATAAATAATTCTAAATTTCCCTATATCTTACTATAGTTTGATACTTGATTGCATCTCGATTTTAATAAATTTTGTAGCCTTAAAAAATTGCTAGAATTTATCTACAGATATATTCTTGCAGATTCATTCCGATTGCAGATGCTCATCTGTCATCACGTTCTTTTCTCCTTTATTTTCAACTTCGAAGAAAGGCTATTCCCATATAAATGTATTCCAGAGAGAAAATTGTTATTCTTAGTGTAAAATATCGTAATTGAACTTATTTATTTTGCGAAAAGAATGAATAAAACTAAATCTGCATCTTCAGAAATATCTTTGAATAGATTTCTATCATATTATAAATTAATTAACTCTATTTTTATATTTTTGGAGTGTTTTCATGTTTGTTTTTAATAGTATGGGAAACAATGCAAACATAACTAAATAAAATCTAATAAAAATAATTCTAATCTGAATAACTACAATCTTGCAATCTTCGCAACGCTGTATTTAAAAAAACTATGTGATTGAAATGTATTCGCATTTGGAACAATTTGGAATACATAATTGAAATTTGTTGGAGTTTGGAATATCTGTATGATTGAAATGCAGTGCCAGCCATGACATCTCCAGTACATATAACCTGCTAAAAATTGGCTTATTTTATGAGATAGCACTAATAGGAAAAAATAAACCTTTCAGCAATCACTTAAAGACACTGTTACGGATTTTGCATTTTTTTAGCTATTTATTCACAATTTTAGTTAAAATTGTTTTATTTACCCGTGCAACGCAGTGCGTGACGAATTCTAAGAGAAAGCTGATGA
>KK121244.1:106610-119999 GCA_000611955.2 Stegodyphus mimosarum
CCGCAAAAGTAATACAAAAGCGCGTGCATTTAACATTTAATAAATGAATATCTCGAAATTCCTGTTGTGAACAAGAAAAATCTAGAAAATAGATTATTTAAAATAGATTATTCTCGGGCTTGATCAAAAAACTATATAAAAGCCGAACTAAAACATCTCAGCTCAGTTGTTGTAGCTGTTCAAAGCGAAATGTTGTTTGCTTAGCTCTGTTATTTGATTGTAGCGAATTCGATGTGAGATCGAATTAGTTTCTCTGTATTTTGAATTTGAGTTCTGTTTATATTCTAGTAGTTTAAAAATATAACTGCTGTGAGATATTGTGATATTGTACGAATATCTCTGAGGAAATATTTCAGCATTTTGTTTTATTTCTTGAGAAAAGAATAAATTTTACAAACTTTTTATCGAATTGGGCATTCAATCCATTACGAAACTGTACGCACGCAACAATATCTTGATTAGTAAAATGAAGAATATTTATCAGTATTTTCCAAAAAGAATTAATGTGAATAAATATAAATATCACCTAAGAATAAAACAAAATTTCATATGATTTCGCTTTTGAAACCCGCTATCGGGGGATATGATTCAGATGTATTTGGTGCAAATTGTATCACAGAGCAATAGTTAGTTAAAACTAAAAGAAATGGGCTCATACATATGGATATATGATACATTTTCTAAATAATTTTGAAGACAGTTCACTTAGAGATGATCAATTCAAAGTTCGGGACAAATTTGAGAAATTTAAACTGTTACTTACGAAAGGCCATTTAAATTCTTTAATTAAATAACTTTTAATTAATTTATCATTTTTAAATACTATTAAGAACTATAATTTTAACTAATTAACCAGAATTATTATGTAGATATCAGAACACTTATGCATAAAAATACAGAAAGGAATGTCTTCATACTTTTTGCTCTGTTTACTTCGGTAATTTGTTTTACGTGTGTCGAGAAGGCAAATTAGAAAAGGACGATTTCTGATCACCGTTCAATGCTCTTATTCAGAAATTCCTTTTAGTTTCGTTATTATGATTTTAAACTTAAGAGTAGTAATACTACCGGTGCTTCCAAACTTATGAAAATCCATGATGTCATACCTAGTAGTGAGAAAGTAAATGTTTCGGAGATTAAATTTTGCATTATTATATTAACAATACAGTTAGTTTATGACATGTTACATTATTTTATTATAATTACAAATAAAGGCTCATCGATGAATTTATACTTAAAATATCTTGGGAAATAAATGTATAATTTAATATGAATTCGTGTATTTATTTTTATAATAAATTGGAGTGCTATTTTCTAGTGTGTCTGGATAAGTTGATTTAAAAAATAGTAATAACTTTAAGATGTATGATATTCTGAAGCAAAAGAGAATCTTAACAAATATTATTTCATGCCTTACTTTTCATAAACATAATTGTAACTAGCAACATCGTTTTATCTCACAAGTATGTATGGTATTTTACCATGTTTTTAGCCTACCAAAAAATAGCAGCATGTTTTTGTGTCTGGAGAAAGGTATTTGTTATACCAATAATTTTTAATAAAAAACACTGGCAATGTGTTTCGTAGGATTTCTAAAATATCACTATGTTAAAATGTTTCCCATTCAATAAATCTAAAATGATATTCTTGCAAAGATTTCACACAGAAATATATCTTAAAAAATCAGAAATTTGAATCCATAAAAGGTTTCAGCATTTCCTACGGGGAATAAAACAAGACGAATCATATTCGGAAAAATCTTATAAATTGTAACTTCGGGAATATAAGCAGGACACATTCTAACAAAGGCGTCTCATCTCACATTCTACAAAATTCATGAACTCGAGATACATCTTAAAATATTTGGAACAACTATCAGAAAACAAAAACAAAAAAAGGGATTTAAAATCTCTCTTCCCCCCCTTCAAAAAAAAAGACTTCACAAAACACAATTCAAAATGTAAATAATAATAATAGTAATAATAAAAAGCATATTCTCAGTGGGGAAAGTTTGGTAAGAATCGGTTTTCCCGTCCGCAGTAGAAATAAAAAACAAAGATAAGCAAGAAACAGATAAAGCATAACCGCCCAAAACTCATACACAAGGCAGACCGATGAAAAAATCTTTTTCTCTAAATCTGGTGAATGCATCTCCAGCAGAAATAAATTCGATGGAAAAATCCCCGCGTTTATTTACATTTTTACGTTTGTCTGGAACTCATGATTCCGTATTCGGCTCGAGTTTGTAGTTTTCCTATATATTTTATTTATTGATGTTATTTTGCAGACAAGCGTGTCCGTATCTACATCTGAAAAGCAAAAGGGGAAAAAAGAAAGCTCATTGTTGTAGGTTTCTCAAATATTTCTGCTTTAATTCGTGTGTTCTGCTTTTTTTCCCTTTTTCTTTTATTCGTTGGATAATCTCTTGACTTTTATTTTCCTTGCTTACACTTCTGCTGTATTTCGGGTTCTGAACTAATCAAATTAGAGAATGACTTTACGCAGCGTAGATTTTGTTTTAGCAGATTACGACTACCTGCATTTGGAGTTCATGCGTTAATGGAGTTTGGTTAAAAAAAATAAATATATCTTAATGCAGGGTAAATTACTCTTTTCCCACTTCGGCCATTAATCTTTGGAACAAAAAGTTTCAAAACGTAACCTTTCTAGAGTCAGTAATAATATTAAACACCGAAGATAAAATTAAAAAAAATATTATTATTAGCCCAAAGGGCGTTAGCCCAGAAGGGCTATTAATTTCCTTTTGACATTTTGAGTTGAATCACTATAAATGTCCGTTCACTTTTCAAATTGTTGCACCAAAAGTTAGAGCCTTGTATTATATTAAAAAAAGTTAAATAATGAAGAATCTGCATAAATGTATATATGTTTCTTGCATTGTGATAAAACAACGGTATCTAGAGCTTCAATCGCATTTTAAATAACGTAATCTTTCACTGAATATGGGCATCTTGAAGCCCTAATTTGGAATCTGAAATTTGTTTTATTAACGATTTCATATTTTGTAACACTTTAACGAATTTTTTATTAACAAACTCAGCGATTTCAAAGCGATCAATGGCAATCAAAACAAGATATATCTTATTTGCTATCTACTGGAAAAAGTAAAATTATCCAATTCCAGCTTCCTCCCTATGCCTTGATTGTCGGGTATTTTACCTGAGGTATTCCGGGTCTTGCAAATAAATGCCATAAGGGGCATAACGTTAAATAATTCTGCACAGGTACCGTGAACAATCACGATCGAAAGTAGGTAGTAAAATTATGCTAAAGCTGCAATGTTAAATACGAAATATTCTTTGTGAGTTACTTATTTCTTTGTGACCTAATAAAAAGGATGAAAACGAAAAATCTGAATGGGTTCGGGTTTTAACGATTAACCGGAATAGCTCTTTTAAAATTTAATATGGTTTTACGAGGTTTCATCTCACTCCTTCTAGCATGCCTTTGTGGTGTAGCGGTATCACACTCGCCGCATATTCGAGAGGTCCAGGTTCGAGTTCCGACCAGGATATTGCTCCCTTTCACGACGCCTGCTTAAAAAAAAACCTAATGTCTCTACAGTTTATCAGTAGAATAGCTCAGATGGACGAGCAAAACATTTTATAGGGATACTTGATGAATGAGCATTTAGACCAGGGTTCTTAAAACCATGGGGTATTTTCATAATTTCAGAGGAGATGCATGCGATCAACCTTACCTGTTAATTATTTAGTTTTATTTTGTAAATACAAAAAAAAACTTTTACTCAAGTTTTGCTGTTTATCAATACTTTCTGTACTTTTCTTGCTTAATTTAGAAAATAAATTTTTTAAAACGTGTAAATTTAAATAAACATATGCATATGTTTGCATGAGGCGTGAGGGTGCATGAGGCAAAAAAGGGCTAAAAACCCATGATTTAGACTGGCATGGACTCATTGTATATCATTTGTATATTTGAAAAGTGAGAAAATATATACAAAAAATTTCATTTTTTCAGTTAGATGGACCATGAAGTAAGTGTATTTTTGCTTAAAACAATCAGGTTAAAAAGTAAAATAAAGTATTCTCAAGAACTTCGGCATTTAAATAGCTTTTAAACAGCTTACTTTGTTGATCAATTACGGACATTTAATTTCTAAAGACAAGTATCTTAGATTTTGCCATAAGACAACTGACTCAAATGAAAAGTTATGAAAAGCAAAGTATTTATGTTGGAAGATACTTAAAGTAAATAAATACAAAATCACGTTATGAGACTAATAGCCGTTTTGGACTAATAATGCTAAGCTTGTGTAAAATACGAAGTTTTACTTTTTCATTCAAGAAAACTAAGCAGTAACACTGCAGTATATTTTAAGAATAGATATTTTTGTAAATAACAGGATTTTAAATATTATAATAAGAGCATAATTATACTGAAAGTACCTCAATGGTAATTTTTTGAATTTCGTTTTTGTAAGTTAGTTACTTTGTTAAACTACACTTATGGCAATTGACGACATTAGATATACTACTTAAAATGTGTTTCTTTCAAGGTATATGAAATCCTTTTTGTTTTTGCTTTAAAAAATAAAATAATTGTTTTTTCATTTCTTTTCACTACCGAAATAGAGCAAAATAAGGGAAAGTAACACAAAAAACACGAATGAATTAAATTAAGAATGCAAAATATCAACTTTTACTTAAAATTCGACTCTTTTTGACGGCTTTAATAAGATTTTAATTCAAATGTAATCAGATAACACATTACCGCTATTACTGACAGGCTACTGAGTAGTTATTTAACATTTCCTGTTTTTATATTCAGCGATCGTGACGCCATTTCCCAAGTATTCCCAAGCGTTCTAATATGTCCTTCGAGATCATTTCTACCTTAATTATTGCAGAAATTATAGCATATTATCTAAATTATTGGTCTACAACTAGCAACCCGAGAGCCGCATGCGGTTCCTGAAGAAATTTTACTCAGCTCTTCCAGACCTTTCAATTATGTTGTTGCAGATATTTCAAGATTTTACTTGTTTGAAACCCGCATTTACATATTTTCATTTCCATCAAAAAGGAACATAATTAATGCACCCGAGAATACGAAATGGAGCTACTTAATTTACAATGTCAGGTAAATCTTTTACTAAGAACTCAAGATGCACATTTAATGAAACTTTAATTCGTATTTGTCAAAAAATGAATCAGTAACGAATTTTTGTTTTTAATAATCCCTTCGCTTAGGAATACATTTATATGTGTACATCTTTTCATACTTGAAAAATGAGAAGAAAAGAATTAAGTTGAACAATAAACATTTATAATCCCTGATGAAGATCATTTTCAGTAATTTCCTGCAAAGGCTACAAACTTTATCAGAATCGAAACTCTAATAAGTGTGAAGCTGTTGTAAGAAACGTAGAAATTTGTAATTATTTACATTCATATATATGTATTTTTATTTATACAAAGAAATGTTTAATAAATAATGGACTAGGTTATTATTATTTATTCTCAAGTTTGTCATTACTCTGTAAATTTTGTTCTCAAAATTTAGAACGTTTTCATTATTTGTTTACTTTTAGGTTCAATATTAAAGTAAGTTATTTAATTATTAACTAAAAATCTTAAAATTATTTGAAAGAGGTATGAAAGAATTTCTCAAAAAAGTGTTACAGCCGTTACAGTTACACGTTTGTATTACAGCTGGTATAGTGGTTAGCCTCACTGACTGTTGTCCCGACGGACCCGAGGTCGAATCCCGAAGAAGGCAAGGATGTTTGTAAATGTTTAGTGTGCGTACGGCATAGGGGCATTGTAAATATACAGCGAGCCGAAAGCCCTCTCGTGGTAGGGTACGAGGCTGGTAGTAAGTGAGGCCCTAGGACTCATTTCTCCGGTGGGCTCTCCCCATCAAAATTAGGGACGGAACTGAGCTAAATCGCACTGTCACCTATAAGGTGCTCAAGGCTGTTGCCAACGACAGACGTAATCTTGCTCTCCTTGCCAAGAGGAATTTCGTGGGCTGAGGCTGATTAACGCCAGACACGGGAGCATCACCCACAACAACAAAAGTGTTACAAGTACCAAAAATTAGAATTCAGATACAAAATAATTATTTTTTTCTTTGTTCTTACTTTTGCTTTTGTACGGCTTGATAAATATTTAGTAAGCTATGTTTGAAATTTATTTAAAATATTTTTATTTTATTAACAAAATATTTCATTTTGAATAAAAAATAATAAGAATAAAACAACTGAATAAATAAATAAATATCTAGACCGTGAGCCATTTTCAGATCATGAATTCCGCCAGCATGTAGTTCAAATTTGAGACCAATGTCAAAATAATACAGTACCTTAATGTAAGAGGCTCACAACATGAAACCATTACCTACTGAAATTCAGCAAGAGAATCTGCTAACCGCGATAACCATGAGTTAAATCTAACGTAATAAAACTTCTAAACGCACTACCTAACCATGCTAAAAGATCATATATTCGAGTCAGAGGAACTTATCCTTCATAGTTAGATTATTAAATACACTGGTGTGCAAAACGTAAGGACGAGAGACGGTTTTTTCAATATAACTTTGTATAAAAGCTTTCCAAATCAACACATTTAATACCGTAAGATCCCCAATACGTAAGGACATGAGTAATGTAAGCAACACTTAATAAAAGAGAAATCAGAGGGATAAAAAGAAGCTTTAGTGAAAAAGTAGCATGGAGGGCAATGCGACTGAAGGCCGAAACATCCCTGTGATGGGTGTCCAGCAAGAAATATCCGGTCTTTAATAGGGGATAGGATCTCCCCTGACTGATAGGCAGGTTTCACATCATTTGTGCATGCTGGATATGTAGTTGTTAATGAGCTGTTGAGACACTGCTGCTCGTTCCTCTTGTAGCACAAATCGCAGTTTCATCGTTACTGGCGATAAGTTACGTGCTGCCACGGGTCTCCCTAGTAAGTTCCGTACATGCTTGACGGGATTTAGATCCAGAGACCTTGCCGACCAATCCATGTGTTCAATATCTTCACTCTCCAACAGCTCTTCGACAGTAAGTGTGCGATGAGGTGGAGCGTTGTCGTCCATGAAGAGGAATTGAGGACCCATAGCCATTGTGAAAAGACGCATGTAAGGAAGAAGAACCTCAGTACAATATCAGTCCCAGGTGACGAACCTCCTTGGGAGATATGAAGGTCGGTCCGGCTACCAAGACGGTCCGGCTCAAGCATTATGTTTCCTCGAACGAGAACTCCGTGACCTTCAAGACAGTCCCTTTTGATGATGTTGAAGGGGTTATTGCGTGTTCCCCGCTCTGCCCAGATGTGTATGTGTCTAGAATCTCAACTCAGACTAAATCTGCTCTCATCTGTAAAGAACACTCGTCCCCATTCATTGTCTCTCCAATTCCGGTGTTCCCGGCACCCCAGAGAGCGCCTTCTCCGATGGCGGGCGTTAGAGGTACACACCGTACAGGGCGTCGTGCAAACAGACCACCACCGTGCAGTCTTCTGGCCACGGTAAAACGCGATATCAGTCGTCCAGTCGCCTGTGTCGTGTGTCTAGCGATTTCTCCCGCTGTCTGCCGCCTGTTTCTTCTGGCCTGTAAGGCAATATACCGGTCATCTGCGGGTGTGGTTCCTCGTGGACGACCACTACTAAACCCCCGGATAGCTGTTCCTGTAGTTTGAAATTGTCTCCAAAGTCGTGAAACGATGCTGTGAGCAATTCCGAACTCTGCAGCCACACTTGTCACACTGCGGCCTTCCTCCAACTTCCCAATGATTCGACCTCGGGTAAAAGCATCCAGATGTCGTCTAACAGATTGATTATTCGCCATTTCTCGCTGAGTCAGCAACTCGGTGTGATTTTAACTGCTACACGGCGTGCAATCTCTTTGCCAGAAATACTGATCTTACACCGACAACATGCTTTATACTACTCAGACACTCCCCCATTACGTCTACCTGCATATCTGCGCATGTGCTACCGTACATCACCTTACTTAATCTCCTGATTGGTCTTTCTGTCCGCTCTGCCTCTTCGTTCAGCTGATATGCTAATTTTTCGACTTCGTCCTTAATTTTTGCACACCAGTGTATGCTGTCATTTAATCACCTTTCGAATAATTACCCAACAAACCCTAAACCACTCCTCTTTTAATTTCGCTCAAACATCACCCAGCAAGTTCTCGTTTCATTCAAATAGCAACCCAACACCACACTTTCCTTTTTATTTTAATAATATAACTGAATTAGCATTAGGGTATTTAGTTTTATTAACTATTCCATTATTTGTTCCACTCTGTATCAATTTCTTTGATAGCATTACATTCAGCTGCATTTGTGTTCGAAGGTTGCGAGCACACAGGTTTTTTTTTCCCTTCTATTCTTTTAGCATCCGCTTTTTTCACATTTGTGACAGTCATTAAATTAAGAGCTAGCTTTAAGGTGTCGGTTTTTGGTCTTCTTTCAGGTATAGGTAACCTGGCTCTATTGTCTTCAATCGATTTTATATAATTTCCCATTTAATTTTATATAGTTCATATCTCAATCATATTATTTATATAATTTACATGGTTACAGCCGAAATGCGTAGTTTCATTCAGTTTTTGTTGCGTCACCATTGCTCGCCCGCATACTGCAATAAACGGGGTGGAACACTATTCCTTTTCTGGATGCTAATGCTGGCCTTTTTTCTTTGATAGCTGCATTCAATTTATCCATCTGATTGCAGTACAGATCCGCGTTGATGGTTTTTCCCTGTTTCAGCAACTCGTCGTATACTGGACCTTTCCTGTCGCACCACAAACAAAGCGATACCTTTCGTTGATGGATACTTGGTTTTGGAAATGTTGTTGATGATGTTCCTGGTTTGCAGTAAGATTTTTTTCTCTTAGTATTCTCGTAAAGAATCCAATTTTCTTCTCCAGTTAGCAGCCTGTCCAAAAACGGCTCCACATTTTGTCTAATCAGATGTGATGAATACATTCTTACACGATCAGACAAATTCTTTTCTGTTAATTCATGTGGAACCCAAACACTTTGCTTTAACTCAAACCCAAGAGATTTAATGTGATCTCCAACAGTTGTATGATGAATGCCAAACCCTTTTTGGAATTCATATAAAATGCAGTGTCGTAAATGCACTTTACTTACTGACATGTTTTTCACTTTAAATATCACAAGACGGTAAAAAAGGGCACCTTTTATATTATACAGCAGCTAAAAAAACAAAAAAAAATCCGATTGACTCACTAGCCAGACTTTTTTTATTTACACGAAAAATCACTGGCCTATTTAAAATACGACAGAACGTTCCCTCCAACCCTGTATTTTGATCGGTAGGTCTACTAAACGGTATCTTATCAGTAGGTCTAGAGGTAAATCATCTTTAAATATTGATATTATTTATTTCTATCTCTTATGGTTTATTAGCTGATGAATGAAAGTAAGAGTTAATACACTCTAGAGCGATTATATTTATTTCAGAGCAGGACATATGAAAAAGGTGCAGTTCCTCCAAAGAGAATCGAAATCCAGACATCCGGTTTCCCAGCCGTTTGAAATTTTAGTACTTAAAATTATAGTTCTGAATATATGTGCCCTTCAAAGTTTTAAAATGCATAAAATTATGAAGTTTTAAAATGAAAGTTAATAATTATTATTTCCAGTCAAATAGAATAAATAAATCATGTTCAGAACTCAGTTTTAATTTAAAAGTAAACATTTAATTGCATGTTATCTTCATTTTTTAGAAGCACGAGTGCATTCATATTGCAGTTGCGAGAATGCATCAATTTCCTTCTGGCACGGAATACAAATATATTTGTTTATTTTGGAACTTATTTATAAAACTTGATGTAATACGTACAAAACTAACATACATTTCATGTATATGTACATCTACATTTTGCTCATTAAAATACAAAATATTGTAAATGCATAATAAAAAACATGTGACCAATTTAAAAATGCAGTACATCTTTATGGATTTTCGGATTTCTACATCCTTTAAAACAGAAAACCAGTTTCTCATTTCAAACTAATCAGACAAATGCAGAATAAATCCGCTTTACATTTTATGTCATTATTTTCTTTACTATTCGGAATTCTTCTCTGACTCCGGATTTATTAAAATAACTGAAACTATTTTCTAAGGAGGGATATTCTCATACAAATCCGCAATAATATTTCATATTTGTTTTTCGTGGTAAAAGTTATTTTCCTGTTCAAATCAAATGCGCGTACTATTGAACGTCAGCAAAAATAATATTTAGTTCTAATAATGTCGAGAAAATATAATACTCAAAATAAAAAAAAATATATACACTGACGGCGGATAATGAGAAAACCCACATTAATTCGGTTTGCGCCGAATATATTGAATTAAATTTTTTTCGGCATGGATGGACTGTTTTGCCTTTTATTCATTTTAATATTTATAGAAAGAATTTATGAATGCTTGTGTATATGTATATGTGCACACATAGGCACACACACATACACATCTCTCTTTCTCTCTATGTGTACGTTGCATGCGTTTCTTCATCGTTCTCATGGTTTGGAAATTAAAACCAGATAACTATATTAGTTTTACCAGAGATTTTAAACAGAAGTTGTATGAATCCCATATGACTTTCTTATACAGCGTACTAAATTATACACACTTTTGCTGCATTTCATTCAAACGTATTTTTTCGAATTTAGTTAGAGATATTTCACATTAAATCAATTTAGTTCTCATCTGAGGCAAGACCAAAACACATAAAAATTCAAAATATTTTCATTAAAAATTGTGAAATACAGAAAACTTAAACGCAGAATAAAGTTAAAAAGAGTTCAAAACAGTTTTTACAATAAAATTTTGAGTTTTTATGCAAAAACAAACAATGCTGCCAACATAAAAGGAGACAGAATATTTGGCTCAAAAAATGAAAAGTTAATGTTCGGTCATGCTAGGCAACAAGACGGTGAGGTTGGTGCACCAACTGACTTAATTCACTATACTACTAATTTGCATAAAAACTATAAAAACGTCCGCGGATCTTTCAGGTTTTATCACGCATACATTTGTGTTAGAGTTGCCATTTACACATTTTCATGTGCCTGGATTTTATTAAATATGCAAACGTTATTTGCAATTCTTCTGATTTTTCTCCAGACTAAGCAGAAAATCTTTTATGCTAAATATGAAAATTGGAACAGGAGGCTTCTAAACGTTTAATGATGAATAGCTAACATGTAGTCAACGCCGATTAGAATGTAAATAAACCAGCCAAAAATCCACTTATGGCGGCGGTCATGATAAGTCGTGACGCCATACCGCGACTTTTCATAATTTCATTTTTATTGCATGGGACATCGGTGGAGGCTTATTCCATTTATTCTAACCTCCTTGAATTAGAGCGCTTCAACGTAAACTGCCGTTTCGAGATCAATATCCCGTTTGGGTCTAGTGTCCCTTTGGGGATAAAAAATCTGTTTCGAATTATTCCAACTTATTTATTAACTGACCCCTTCAGTGGAAATTCAAAATGATGTCAAATATTCCAAATTGTGAAATTACATATTTCGTTCAATTTTTATCATTCTAAAGTCTATTTTTTTATAAGGAGTCAAAAATGTTCCTGAAGTTAAATATAAGAACCAGAAGAAAGTGTAAAATGTTAATTTCATATTTTACATAAAATATATTTATATGAAATGCAATATGTTTTAATTCAAATATGAAATAACCTAACCTATTCAATTAAGTGAATTTAATAATACAGAATTTATTCCGGAAATTTTGTTGTATTTGAGTATTTGATAATTTTTTTTTACATAGAAAAATTTTTAAATTAATAGCTTGTTTAACCCCGATAAATTTGCACTATCATTCAGATTAAAATCGAACACGTATTATATGATTACTTTGTGATTGCAAATCAGTTTTTCAGTTTTTCGTTTGCTTTGCGAATTCTAAAACTATTATTTTTGTTGCTTTGAAGTCCAACACAGAGTCGAAGGTGTAGCTATAGGATGACTAAATTCATTCACTCATATCCTACACATGGGCAAACACTCCTTAAAATGAAGATCTAAGATATTTATTTTCTCAATAATGTCGGCCAAGTCGCCCAGTTTCTTTATAAATAAATCATCTCGAAACGTCTCAGATTCCAGTCCGTTTTCTTCTTCTAGAAAAATGAAAATTTCGCCTCTTTATTCATACACACGTTGCAAAAATTCTAACATGATAATAATCTTGCTTGGGAATAAAAAGGTAATGCAGAATGCACTGCAGCTATGTCTTTGGAAAGCGCAGAAAAGATTCCTTATTTTAGTAGCCTCATTTGGATAAAATCTACCGTTAACACAATATTCAAAGCAGGATTAATTCCTTTGGAAGCCAGAGATTCTCTGTGGATCATGCAATGTGTCCAGAAACTCTGAAGAGACTTTTTGTTTCCTACGTGCTTGCATACTTTGGAATCTTGCAGATATTAAACGAAAATGAGTGAAGATTCCGACTCAGCTTTTCCACTCTAATTTTGCCTCGTTTATAAAATAATTTAAGACAACAACTAATGCGAGTGTTATTAGAGTTCTATTGGTCTGCAGATAAGTAGTTCTTCTACTGCCGACATAACATCCTAAAATTGGGCATAGACAATGAGTATCTTTATTGCTAGCTGTTGCCTCATCATGCTGAATTGAAAACATTTTGTCGCGCAACTTCCATAAATGTTGATGCCGTGCATCTTCAACTATATCACCAGTTCGACGGACAGGAGACGGATATATGTATTCTTGGGTCATATAATTCTTGGATACCTAAAACACCTATGTATCATAGTTTACATTGAGTACATAAATTAATGTAAACTTAAGTACTTTTATACATTATTGCTTGAATACCTAATTAATTAATTATTTTTTCTGCTCTAATTCTGGCACTAGTGGCCCTCGTTGGCACTGTCGTTGGTGGTGAAGTATATCGTACATTTGCTCGTACAAACACTACCGCAGCGTTTCAGAAAGAAAATTGACATAGATCTTACTTAGTTCGTGGCCACAATTTCCAATCCTGATGACATTAGCAGGTTAATGATGTTATAGATTCTCTGTCGTAGGGCTGGAGTTCTCAGTATAAACCATCTGAGTGCACTGATGTTGGTGGAAGGCATTCTGATGTGGAACCTTTCGGTTAGTGGACTTGTGTTGCACAATGCAAATGTCAGAGTTCGTGATGGCTCGGGGGAAGAAATACTCAGGTAATGACCCGTGTCCACTGAGATATCTAGTAAGCTGTGTGGCAGAGTAGAGTCTATTTATGCAAACTTCAGGGAGGAAATCGTGGGTACGACACCCTTTATCGCTATTGTCTCATTAGGTTTGGAGTTTTTGT
>KK121244.1:123178-149985 GCA_000611955.2 Stegodyphus mimosarum
ATATATATACATGTGTGTGTGTAATATATATATGTGTGTGTATTATTTATTCTGCAATACACATAATCGGTATTTCAGTTTGTGCTAATTATGTACTTAAATTATATTTTACTCGCATATTCATTTTAAAGCCACAGATAGTTTTTTTATTATGTATAGGTACATGCCAAATCGATTCAAATTTCCAACACAAGATAATTTTTTTTTCATTTTCTTAGACGCTTTTGCAAAGGAAGAAAAGAGACTGCATGTAGAATAACATCTTATGTTTGATATACTGATAGTGTTCCGTAAGAAGTAGTTGTATTTAGAAGAAGTATTTTTATTAGTGTATTTGTATGGTCTGAGATCGTATTCTTTGCCATTGCAATATGTGTGTGTGTGTGCTTATTTAACGTTGAGTTAATGGCTGTCTCTCTAAATTGCCAAAATATCGCTATGCTGGTGATTGGTTTAGCTAATTTTTTGTCGCATTGCTCAAAATCGTCACAGTTGGTCACCATTTTGGGACAGTTTGGTCCGGTCCCTGTATAATTGTAGTCACAGGGTTCACACTCAGGAATTCTAGGTAATCTGCTATGTAGCTGTTAACGTATCTGGCCCTCATATGCCTTCCAATAAGTTCGAGAAGCAGAAAACATTAGAAATTCCATTTCAACCAGGGTAAAACTTTATAAGACCGGAAACAGCATAAATTTCTCAGTTGCTGTTGTAAGATATTAATTCAAAGCGACTTTCAAATGCTTAGAAATCTGTAAAAGATGTGTTAGATCTTTAAATAATTAAAGATTATCTTTAATTAAATATTTTAATTAAATTCTTTTAGATGTGCTTTGCACAGCACTGTGTTTAACGTTCTTAGTATTTTGAAGTGTAACTACTGATTATACTCTATGATCCTGTCAATACCTGTAGAAGTATTTCTGTGGAATGCCGCAGAACTCTGAAGTGTTTCTTTTGATAAAATAAATTTTATCATCCTGTCATATGTCTGTGTACATTCAATTTGTTACGAGACCGTAGGCAGCAAAAATATGTACGAGCATTAAGAAAGCATGAAATTTTAAAAAATTTCACTCCGTCGTATCTGAGGAACAACATCATGTTTTAACTTTTTATCCCCAGCATGAATGAATTAATCAAAATGACTAATATAAAAATGCCTGGTCTGTAATCGAACATAAAATTTACCTTTCTTATTCTTAATTATACTTCACGTAGGCTCCTGAATATTTCTTATACGTTCAGTAATTATTATAATGCCATATGTGTTCAATAAATTAGTTTAGTAAAATCATATTACTAACTAAATTTTTTACTTTCTCGTGACAAAATACCATGTTTGTAATTCATATTTAATTTTTTTTCAAATGTGAAAGCAATCGTATTCACCGAGGAAAATATTGGTATTTATTAAGAACATCCTATATTCCATCTCACTTACCTATAACTTTTAAAACTGTTGTTGCAAACACAGATCTTTGATATTTAAAATCAAGTCGACAAGTGTATACTCCAGAATCTTCATAAAGCACGGGATCAATCCTGAGTACCATTGGATTTGAATTTACGTCGAGATACATCCGTCCTTCACCTTCAGGTGATGGAAAATGCCGTCCACTTCTCCAAACTTCAGTCGAAGTGGAAGAGTCGATAAAACGCACATCTAAAGTGTAGATCGGTTTGTAATGCCGACTGTGGAACCATCGGAGAAGAACTGGCTTCGCTTGAGGGCTCTTTAGAAATTGTAAAGCATGGCAGGGTATGAACCCTGCTTGTCCTTGAATAGCAATCGTTTCTGAAACGAATACAAACACGTATTAAAATCTTTTCAGCTGTTAAGCTATTAATATGAAAGATTTAAGTATTGCTATGAAATATTTAAAATTTTAGTAAAATTGTCTGTTAAGGATTTAACGAAGTACATTATTTCACCTACTTGTAATACATAAAAGAATTATGAAATACATAATAAAGATTAATAAATTTAGTTTACTTAGATATATCAAAATCAAAACCGATTAAACTGTTGAATGTGAGAAATTACATGGTATATTTTCTCCGACGAAAAATTAGAAAAGATAACTAAAAATTAAAACCGACTAAAAATTAGACAACAGTATTCTTTCCAAAGATTTCTGAAATAAATTCTTTGCCATTGTAAATTTATTCTGCATTTTAAAATAATAGACATAATCAGGATTTCAGTTTGTGCTAATTATGTACTTAAACTATATTTTACTCGCACATTCACTTTAAAGCCACATATTGTTTTTTTTCATTATGTATAGGTACATGTCAAATGGATAAAAATTTCCAATACAAGATAATTTTTTTCATTTTTTTAGATATTTTTGCAAAGGAAGAAAAGAGACTGCAAGTAGGATATTATCTTATGTTTGATATACTGATAGTATTCTGTAAGAAATATATTTGTATGGTCTAACTATCAGAATTAAAAAAAATACGCTTCTATTTAATAAAATGTTTAGTTAAGGCTGAGAATGAGCCTAATGTATATTTTAAATATTTAGCTGCGAACATACAGGGTGTATAAAAAGTTCGATGACAAACTTAAAACATTGGTCTGTCTTACCATGAAAAACATAATTTACGTAGGAACTTGTGTCCGAAAATGCGAAAGGGAACCACTAGAGGGAAATGTTCGCAAGCGTAGAGGGGAAGAAAAAGAAGATATTAATATGACATTTATTATGGAACATGTTTAAATCACAGACGATGTTCAAAATTCCTTCCATTTGCCAAATGGCATGCTTCACCACGTCGACGCATGGATTTACGGATCCGTTGAAAATGGTCAGGTGTGTCACAGTCACGTGCCACCGCTTCCATGATCCTTGTGCCGAGATCCATGTGCGGTTACCTCGTACAGCATAGCATGCACAGCATGTATCCCCACAGGCATAAATGCAGCGAAGTCAGGTCGGAAGATCGCTATGGCCATGCGACTGGTCCCGCCTCTGCCAAACCATAGATCACGATATGTCTTACTGAGGTATTCCCAAATAGTGCTGCTAAAATGCGTAGGCTCTATATCATGCTGAAACCAGATGTTTCCGCTTGCAGCTACTACACTGCTGGCCACTGAAATTGCAACACCAAGAAAGACAGGAGATATCACATCTAAATTTATTTAGAGGACAACATGTTGACCAAGTATCAAATGATTAAATTTATAGACTTCTGGGAAGTGTGGTTCCTTCCAGAATCAGTAGCCAGAGTAGCCGCCATTGTTGGAAATCACCGCTGCCACACGCCTCGGTATTGATTCAAAGAGACTTTGGATGTGTACTTGGGGTACAACAGACTAAGCAGCTTCCACACGTTGCAAAGTTAATCTGGTGTGGCAGCTTGGGATGCAATCTGGGTCAATCGTTCAGCAACGATGGACCACATGTATTCTATAAGCGAAAGATCCGGAGAGCGAGCCGGTCAGGGAAGCAATTCAATCGGACGATTAACTAAGAACCCTTGGACAATGCGTGCTACGTGTGATCTTCCATTATCCTGATGAAATATGGCTGTGGGCAAGCCCTGAAGGTAAGGAAGAACAACTGGGTCCAACACCTCACGGTGTCTCCAGACTCGAATCCGACCACCGTGGTGTTGCAGACAGAAGCGTGACTAGTCAGTAAAGACAATTTCATTCCATTCTGCCGTCCACATCCTTCTTTTATCCCACCATTGGAGGCCGAGACGTCTGTAGTTCTGCGTCAAGGGTAAACGAAGCAATGGACGTCTTGTGGACAGACCCCTCTGCTGTAAACGGCGTCGAAAGGTACGCGCAGACACTGAATGATGCGTTACAGATTGAATGTGCTGTGCTATGGTTCGTGATGTGACTGAACGATCCGTCACTGCCCTGCGCAAAATGTTCCTCTCTTCACGTGAAGTGGTGCAGTGAGGTGGATGCGATCGAACACGTCGGACCGTCGTACGCTCCTGCTCTCAACGGTCACATATCCGAATTACAGTTGTTTGGTTTCGTCCAAGACGACAGCCGATTTCCTGAAAGATAATTCACACTCTCGGTAGGTCACTATCCTTCCTCTGTCGAACTCGGATACTTGATCAAGCGGTGATCGCTGTTTACTACGAGGCATAATTAATCGTTTTTTCTGAAGAAACCACAAGTAAAACACAATTGCCGAACTTGAAATCATCGAAAACTCCAAGCCTTAAATAGCGCTTTGAAGGGGAACCACAGGCGCGTGTGATGTGCGTCTGCGCTGAAATTCTAATCATTTGCATATCTCACCTCCGCTAATGCATGTGGTAAATTTTATGTTATTTGCATGCTTTCTTCAGGGTGTTTGTTGCATTTACGGTGGCCAGCAGTGTAGAACGTCAACCATCAGATCCGGCAACACTCTTCCCACTAAATGTCTATAAAGAACTAAGTTCGTAAATTAATTCATCCTTCTCCTGCAACGTCCTCACCTTAAATGATCACACTTCCCACTCTCCCATAAGCCTGCGAACAATGCCCTCAGCGATCACCGTTCCCATTTGTTCCTCAGAAGTTCCTATGTAAATCTTGTTCCTCATGGTATCACAGACCAGCATGTTAAGTTTGGCAACGACCTTTTGAGACATCCTCTATTAAGGTTTTCGTTTTCAAAGACGTGTCTTAAACAATCAAACATTATCTTATAAATAGCGGGTACATCAGTTCCTTTTCTGCATATAATTCATGTATTCATAGTATATGGCATACAGTTTACTTTATTTTTATATTATTTAGCACAAGGTCCAGAAACGTTCTAAAAATTCTACGCTACCTCAAGTTGTTCCAAGTTAACTCAAGATGTTAACGCAAGATTTGAGATTTTAAAGAAAGAGCTAATAACTCAGACATTCTCATGCTGATGAACTATAATAAATAAATTCCACACACAGTTGGAAACAGTAGATTTAAGCTGAAATTTAAATATTGTAAAAATTTCTGTATTAGCTACTAATTATTTATTCAGATTAAGTGCATTTATAACAAATAATGGGATTAAGTTACCCATTGGAGTTCGATTGAATTATAGAAAGAGCGTAACATTTAATAGTAAATTTAATTTTAAATTTCTATCTTAGTCAAGAAGGACGGAATAGCAAACGTAACAAACACTCAGGCTAGTAAAAAAAAGTAGAAGGAGATAAAATGGATCGAAATCAACATACATCATAATGCAATGTATAAATGGTGCGTTGAAGTGGTAAAGGGCGCTGACAGGTGATATAGATAAAAGCGTTCTTCTATCGCAAATCGCCATTGCTCGTGCGGATTTTGTTAGCTATGCATCGATATACAAACATAGAGCTCTCCGATAATCCTATTTTATCTATGGGATTGCAGGCGGAAACTAAACAACTCCTCTAGTGTGGTCCTTAGGAGTCGTTGTCTGTATATATTTTGAGTAGCTGCTTAACTTATCTGCACCCCCATATATAAAATTCATGTTGTCGAGGTCCATATTATTGTATCTATGTCCGAAGTTGTCTTGGGGTATGGCAATTTATGATCCGTTTATTTGCTGCCCAATAATGCCTTCTTCCATATATTAAAGGCCCATTTCCTCGCACACATTAGAGGATCTGCTTTTTTCGGATCCCTGTATATGTCCTTACATTTTTGACAGAGGTATTTTAAATCAGTAGTAATTATTATTTAAGATTTCTAACCCATATAAACTTCTAAAACTTTTTTTATTTCATTTCACATCATAACTGGAACATCAAATCGAAACGCTTATTCTGTGATAATTCATTTGTGAAATCTGAAATATTTTTAAGATATTCTACAAATTTGAAGTTGAGAAAAGTTTGAATTCATCTGAACACTCTTCTTTTTTAAGTATTCAGAAATGCGTACATTCTTATTTAATTAAGATATAATTTTTGAAGATTTAAATTTTAAAATATTTATAAATAAATTTGGCTTAATGTATTAAGTATCACACGCAATAATTCAGAAAAACTTGAATTAATGTATAATGTAACACCCTTAAGGATAACAGCAATGAAGGTAGATTCATTTCAACAATTACTAATTACTAATTCAGCCTCTGAAGTTGCACTAGCTAAATTCATTAAAATCACCTGTATATATTAAGAAGAATGTCCGTTTATTTGTTTCTGTACGTGTACTTAAAAAAATGTATAGTTTTTTTTTTTTTCAGATTTTGATAAAATGCTTCATACTTGAACTTCTAAACAAGAAGAAGGTCACTATCATAACATCACAGGCAATTCTCAAATAAGGACTGCTCAGTTAAAGACATGAAAAGCTTTATTTTTGAACTGAAATATATATAAAATTTACCTACAGTAAATCATCAAAGAACATTATATCTACTCTATATAACTCTTGCTTTTATACTCAGCTCCCAGAAATTGAATTTCACGAAAAGACTGATTTCTCAAGAACCGAAAATATCTTTATTGCTTGGTACACTTACCCCTTTCGTGCTCGCAGCACAATGGACTGTGCAGATACCAAACTCGTGACATTAGACTAGACGGGCTGATTCGTCTGTATCTTTCCATGATAAAAGGCATGACTAGACGAAATACTCTTGAAACGTCCGTTATGTGGTTCTGCAGTATCATATAAAACATTTAAGCCTAACTACCAACATGCGTGTAAAACACATTAAAATACGCTATTTACATAAAATTTCGAAAAGGTACCCCACAGGGTTCGCAGTCAGATTGTTTATATTAGAACATTATGCTTACGCCATCCATATTAGGTTCACGTCGCCATTCTTATGTTCTCGCTATCAGTGGAAATTACAGGTGCCAAGGAAGGAAATAACAACTTCTTTTTTCAAAAAATAAATATTCAGTGTTTCAATTTTGAAATCGCGTTACCTATTAGATTCATATCGCCGTTTTCGCGTTACTGCTATTAGTTCTTACTAAACCCGTTAGACGGCGCCACTCGCATTTACGCTTTTGAACAGTGCAAAATTTACAGAACAACGTAGAACCTTTAAAGCAAAATTAAAGTGCGTTCTTTAACAGTTTTTCGTGAGTATTTCCGAAACTGTGAGGAAATGGGCCAAAGAGGACAGTGATTTTCCAAAAACTCATTTCCCAAAGAGACATAAGAGATAACAAAACAACCACCGGTTGTTATTAAAACCGTCATATGGCGTAGTGTTAATTCTACAATTTTATTTGAGCCTAGTAAAATTTTGCTATTTCACGCGGAACCAAAATAACAGGAAAATAACTGGCTACCTGAGATTGCAAAACAGAAAACTAAATTTAAATGAAGCTTAAATAAATGAAGCTTTTTCACTCTACTTAAACCTCCGGCTACATCGGTTACTTCAGTTAGGATGGCGTAGTATAATATAACGCGGTATGTATTTGGTCAGCGGTTTGCCAGTGTTTTACAGGGGTGAGAAAGTGAGGAGGAAGAAGGACTGATAACGAAGAGGTGGTGGCGGGATGCACTCAACGAGAAGCCCCCCCAAAAAAAACTCCGGGCATAGAATGGGTATTCATTCCTTTAATATAAAAAATTAACACATGCATGTCACATGCGTACTATGATGACTTTCTCAATATTCTGTGGTTCAAATTAAATGTCAAATGTAAATATTCATAATCACTTATCGCAAATTCTATTTTCGTAAACCTATATGTTTAATATTTATTATATGGTATTTCTAACTTTGAATAAATTCACTGCTTCAGTGCCTCCCGGAATATTTTTCAGCATCTAGCCCAAGATACGAAACTTTGAATCTTGCCATAAATCTCTGGGTTAAAGAAAATAAACTTCTGAAAATCTCTCTGAATAATTCATGTGTGGAATAAGCTACATATATCGAAACAATCTATCATAGAAAGAGACACATTTTTATCTTAAAGTATGCTTGTAAATTTCCACGAAAATCTTTCATCGTGTTCAGATCATTTTAATTTTTACCTAAATTTTCTCGAACTACGTAACAGTGTTTCATATGATACTTGTTAAAGTACAGTTCTATTACAGATTCGTTATGCACCAATTATATTTTGTGTAAGATAATTTGAGTATTAAAATTTAAATTTCTGTAGAGTATTGAAAGAAAATCTTTGAAAACTCAATTATTAAAATTAAACATTGCTTTAAAGGAATAAATAAACTTTCTAATGAATAAGTCGAAATTGGAAATTGCTATTGAAATATGCAGATAGTTTAAATCATAATTTGAAACTGCATTTTATTACTAAAATTTGATTGGTTCCCCTCTTAAAACTGTAAATTTTTACTCTAAATATATCGGCTCTCTAATAACTTAATTAAAGCTCGCACTCAATTCATATCCATCTCATCCCTCTAAGAGTTTTGATGATAAAGAATAAAAATGCATATATTAAATGAAATCCCATACAACTAATAATTTTCATTAGTGTTTCATTGCAAATGCACCCTTCCTGTATTTTAAATGTTTCGCATTCTGACTAAATATAGTAACATGTAAAATTTTAGTCCTAATGCTTCTTTTTTCATTCTGAGATACATCCCGCTTTCAGTATCTTTCCAAAAACAAATGTCTGCTATATCCAGAAGCAAATGTCTGCTATACTTCTTTCATAATTATTTTATCAAGGAAAGCAACGAAAACATTTAGCGATATTCAGCAAGTTGAAATTGAAATTAAATTATTTGAAATTGCTTAGTTAAGCCTAAATGTCTACATGTGATAAGAAATCTTGCTATGGTTTGCTTTTGAACGCGCTTTAAGATACGTTTTCATTTAAACAATACGCTTGAAATAATGTTAACTTTAATTTATTTCGTAAGACCAAATTCATTGCTAAGCAAAGAGAAGAAAACCGATGTTAAAATACAAATACACACACACACACATATCTATATATTTGAATTTAATAAAATTTCTATTCGTAAAAAGCAATTTAAATAAAAAATAATTATAGATACACATATATATATATATATATGTGTGTGTGTGTGTTTATTTGTATTTTTATCATATATATATATGAAAAAAAACTAACTTCAAGGTAAAAAAGGCAAGACTTCTGAGTATGTACTTTTTTATACATAGCATCGATAATGTTGTCACATGACGTAATAAAATTGCACTCATCATTAAAAAATTATACTAATGAAGATCCACATGATGAATGTGTATCCTTCAGTAAAACTGTTTACGTTAAACCGGGAGATTTGGTGCAGATTACATTACAGCTATTGCTGTTTATCTCTAATGCTTTTATTTGCAAATTGATAAAGTGTTTTTGAAAGTTTAATTAAAGGACATATTCTTTGTCTCGGGGAGAACATTGCTGAGGCAAACAGAAGAATTAATTTCTTGGAATAGTTGTGATGCAGCGCTTTGCATCAGCTAACTTTTATTGTTTTTCTCTTAACATAACTCAAAAATACTTTTATATGTTGTGTTCTGTGCCTTTTAAAGATGAAAATTGGGAATTTGTGGAAAATAGACCTAACGACCATTTCAAAATTATAGGTTTTATATTAAAATGTAATTTTGTTTGTTTTGCAACAGTTATTTAGCAGTTTTGGCATATATTTGGGTTAGCATTTACAATAAGCTTGTAAGGTACTTCTCCCGCCTTCTTAGCATACCTTCCTGTTGTAGTGGTTAGCACACTCGGCGGGTATTAGAGAGGTGGGGTGGCTTGAGTCCTGGCAAGGGCATTTCGTATTTTTCATCTCTCTTGCTTTCAAAAAATACCTAATGCCTTTACAAGCCTACTAATTTATCAAACTACATATTCAGTTTGCCTACTTGTTTTTTCTGGTTTCTAATTTGAAGAATTCTAGTTTATCCTGTGCAATTTTTACAGAGTATGATTTAGGGTCATTCCAGTGCAGATCAATAAGATATGCAAGCGGATAAATTTTCAATCTTTGGAGATTAATACATGTAAATCTAAGTGAGTATTACTTTCTTGTTGTGAGTTTGTCGTCTTAAGTAGTAGGTAAGAGAGGTATATATAATATTTTTTATTTCTTCATAATATTTAATTGCTAAGATGTCATTAATATATGTGAAAATATACTTAAAGTAAGCCAAATTTTCTTGCGTAAGTTCGTTTTGAAATTGAATACTTTAGTGACGAGGTAAAGCTTACGAATAGCAGAGGATGAATTTCAGCGTATTGGGATTCCTGTGACTTGCTCAAAGCACCCACTGAAAGTATAACCGGAAACACCACAACACCATCTTGCATTTTTGTGACATTAGGTTCTTTTCTCATTTATAAATATTGTTTTATGCTTACGTATTCGTAATAGATTAGATGCAAGCAAGTCCGATGATAAATTTCATCGAACCTGCTTATTTGATAAAATAAAATTTATTTTATGAATATAAGCATTTCAAATGTTTGGAAGTTTCCTCAGAAATAATCGCACAGATGTCCACAGTATAACACAGTAAACTTAGTAGTTCCGCTTCGAACTACTATTAAAAACATTAAACAAAAAGCAATGCAAAGCGCATCTAAAGAGAGAGCTCAGCCGGAAATATATCCCATCTCACGCTGAACTAACAACTCGGAACAACTAAACAACTGAGAGCAGATGCTCTCTCATATATAATTTTCAGAGATTATATTTCCGAGATATTTCTAGTACCTTCTCATTTTCGAATTTAATGGAAAGCAATACTAGGCTTGAATTACGGTTACAGCTAATATACTGGTTAATTACATTTATTTAGTTTCAATATATATTTTAGTGATACAGGAACCGGAATAAAATATCACCAAACGATCTCCAAGTTGGCGACGTTTGGCTATATCTGGTCAAATTTGGCGACAAAATAAGTAGCGAAAGCAACTGTCAGCTTGGCGATATCTCGACAAATTACCGAAATATCCATTTACACTATGCTAAATGGACTTGCCCCTACATTCTTACCTTTCTGGCATAGCTTCGGTCTTCAGATTTTTCGCGTAACATTCCAGAGAAGTACGAAAATATAATTTATGTACAAAATTCGTTACAATATACACTGACTACCAATAAGTATTTGGACACTTGTGATAGAAAAGAAAAACCAACTTTATTCAAAATCAATAGTTGGTAGAGCCTCCACGACAGGTAATTACAGCATGGACCCTCCGGGGCATACTTTCCACAAGTCTTTGTATGACAGCTAGTGGTATTTTCTTCCACTCGGCTTGAAGAAAACATATAAGTTCTTTCACCGATTTTGCACGGGTAGTGCACCCCTGAATTCGGGGATGCAACTCGTCCCAGAGGTTCTCAATAGGGTTCAGGTCTGAACTCTGGGCAGGCCAGTCCATTCGATGAACTCCATTGGCACCATACCACGCCTTGGTTAACGTCGAAACATGACAACTGGCATTGTCGTCCTGAAAGTAACAGGGGTCCAACCCGTAAAACTGCCACAGCGTAGGAAGCACATTGTCATCCAAAATAGTGCAGTAGGCATCGGAGTTGAGCTTATCATGAATGTGGACCAAGGGTCTCAGCCCATACCAGGAGAAACACCCCCAGACCATAATTCCACCTCCGCCGAACTTGACTGTTGGCACAATGCATTCTGGCAGGAGACGTTCTCCAGGTAGACGTCAGATCCAGACCCTGCCATCCGAACGGTAAAGAGTGAACCTTGATTCGTCACTCCAAAGAACCCCTTTCCACTGATCTACGGTTCAATTTCGATGTGCTTTGCGCTACATTAACCGAGCAGCGCGGTGGGACTTTGTGATCAAAGGCTTATGGGCAGCAGCACGACCATGAAAACCAAGCAGATGTGCTTCCTTACGGATGGTATTCAGTGAAACAATACTCCCGGATGCCTGTTGAAACTCCTCGCGGATGAGGGCCATCGGTTGAGTGCGGTTCTTCCGAATTTCTGTGGACAGCACTTGTCGGTCTCTGTCTCCCAGTTTCGTTGGTCTGCCGACTCGGGGCACATTCCGACAATCACCGCTCACCTTCCACTTCTTAATCACATAGGCCACTGTCGATTTTGGGTGCTTCAGATCGCTAGATATGTCCCTTAAGGATCGGCCACATTTGTGATACCCGGTAATTATACCTTTCTCGAAATCAGAGAGCTCCGAACTGCGAGGCATGTTGTATGCGACTAAAGCCGATGCTGTTTCCTACACGATATATACCGGCGGAGTCCGTGACGTACCTTAGGACCGCAGATATCGTCATTTGCATAGGTGTCCAAATACTTATTGGTAGTCAGTGTATATCTATATATAATTGTCTCAGAGCAGATGAATGGGCAGGTAATATCAGCTTTTGTTATTTATTGTGTATAAAATACAAATGAGTGTAAATTTCTTTAGCACATCTCTCACGAAATCCTTTTTTTTTCCTTTACGCAGATAACTCCCGCGCCCTTTGCCGTACTTTAACAATAGAGTGTGCGTTTTAATATGCATTTATCTGATTTAAAGTCTTTATTTTTACGAAGATTTTATTTGTAAAATGTGACAAGTACCTTTAAAATTAACACTTGAACTGTGATCCTTAAGTTCACAATCGCTATGGCAAACAGAATATTTGGATAAGTAAAAACATCTTTTTGTATGTTCACTTTAGCTGCAAAACTAATAAGAAGATAAAGAAAAAAAATGTTTCTATAATATATTTATAAGACCATATGACATATGATCCCCAGAAATAACTTCAAAAAAATATAATATAACTACTTAGATACAATAAATTAATGAAAATGTAATAGACAAAACAAATTGTATGGAATCTTTTCTGCATTATTTAAATAAAATCGATTTGCATAAGTATTATCCAGCATGTACTTTTAATTCTCGAACGGCATTTCTTTTATTCATTTCAGCAGGTAACTCTGGTTAAGATATCGAAGATGTTCGAGAAACTAACCTTCTTTTCTTCTTTTAAAAATAAAATCACCATTTACTACAGGATTTTAGACTTCTATTTGATCTCCTGGGAATTTATCCGTATTCTTGCAAACGTGGCTTGAATTAAATTGGATAAAGCAAACTGCACACTTAAATTTCAGCAAAAAATGCTTTGCTAAGTAAAAGGATATGGCTGGGAAAATGTTCAGCACTTTTGTTTTAGATGGCTAAATTAATTTCTCCCCTTTAACTCGATTTTAAAGAGACATTTTTTGACGCTTTTCATTGTTAGTTTCCGGCTTCTCAAATCAGATAATTACGTTAAGAGATTTTCTGTTATCCCGCCTCGAGGTCTCTTTTGACAAGTCTCAGCATTATGCTTAGCACTTCGTAGTGGAAACTTTATTTTCTGCTCTCGAAGCTTCTTTTTTTAATTTATTTCATCGCAGCAAACTAAATTAGTGTTTCTAACTTAGGTGCAATTAAGCATCTAATTTTTCTTTAGATATTTGCATGCTTTAATTCCGAATACCATATCTAATATTTTGTTTCCGTTATTGCAACATTATGTTGTTTGCTAGCTTGGGGTTTAATTATTTGTATCTAATCACCGTAATTTAATCCATTATTTAGATGGTGGTTTTAGGTGGAAAGACGTTGAAGGTTTACTGGCTGTAGTAAATCATTCATTTATTTTACAGAAATTGATTATTTATAACATTGCGAAAAACAATCTTATTTCGTGCTACCTTTTTATTGAAAATATCCAATAACTAATTGATTTACATACAGAAAATAATCCTTTGCCTATAATTAGCGGCAATCCATGAAATTACGAACATACAAAGGAATTCTACAACATAATTCGACAACTCAGTTAACAAGACTACAAAAAACCTTTAAACAAAAATATTTTATGTAAGTGTCTATGGTATTAATTTTAATAACGATGACAGATTTCGGAGAACATACTTAAGGTAGTTCTGAGAAATTAAAAGTATTAAGCACATATAAGAGTGTGATGCTTAAATAATAAACGGTTTTACGAAAAAAATTCAATTTTTACATTGTATATTTGCCTGTTACCTTAAGCGAATTTAAAAGTTCATCGCACTTAATGAAGAGAAACGTTTCGCAAACACATTGCAGAAACTATAATGGGTTTACACATAAGGATTCACTTAAATCGTGCTTTAAAATTTAAAATAAATATCCTGATTTGGGGGAACTTCATTTGAAATTTTTAAAATTATTTTGATTTTTCGTTGCCTAACAAACAAAACATCTTAATTTTGAAACTGTTCTTAAACCACGAATGTTTTTATATCCGTATTGCTTGGAAATCTTTCCATTATTTTTAAATGAGTGTATTTCAAGGTACAAACAGCGAGATGTTTAACCCTTGGAAGAAGCATCTTATTCAGACTGTAGAGTTTCCTGAAGTGAGCTAAAAATATTATTAAAAATCAAGGTTAAATTATTTAACTTTTTGTTTCCCTAATTATAACAGTAATGCTAGAGTTATAACTTTAAGTGTAGGAATACTTTATCTAATTTCAAGGGAAACTGGTTTGTAATTATAGTACATATGAAAATACACATGTAATTATAGTACACATGAAAATACACATGTAATTATAGTACACATGAAAACAAAAATCATGAACCCAAAGTGAAATAGCAGTTAAATATTTCAAACTAGCGGAGGTACTCGATGACAGTTAAGTTAGATTTAGAGTAATGTATCTAACAATATATCATTTTTAATGTAATGTACATATCAACATATCATATCTATCAACATTTTCATACCGCTATAATTCTTCTCTAATAACGATGCAAAGAATACGATTCATGGTCATACATTTTTTTCAGTATGATGCGATATGGAACCCACTTAAAAGATTTCGATAGAAAACAAACTAATTATATCTCATTATATCAGCAACAAGGGTACGCAATTTTTAATGATTTTCGTCTTTCTAATGAAATGGTCGTAAAAGCTGAGGTTTCATTCAATATTTCACCTATCAATTTTAGTCGAATAAATGTGGCAAAAATTTTATCATAATTGATCAGAAATCAATAACGCCAATAAACATGCAAACAGACATTTTTCTTTATATACATAGATTTCGTAAAACTTACAAATTTTTAACAGAACCTACGATTTAAAAGCGAGCAGTAGTAAAACTTTTCGAAATAAAGCATTTTTATCTTCAACCCGCAAGACTGTTGCCACTCGGAAAATTTAGTGCGAAAATTAGTGTTTTCAGAGTTTTTAATTATCTCGGCTCATTAAAGTCCTACGGATATTGTAATAGTCAAAATGGCTTCCCACGAATTTTTTAAATCGGGAATAATGTAATTAATATTTGGCAATGCTATATTTATTTCATTGTAAAACGTAGAAACTTTTTATTAACAAACTCTATGATTTGAAAGCGAACAGCACTTCTCGAAATAAAGCAGATTTTTATCGCCAGCGTGCAAGACTATTGCCACTAAAATGCGGGAAAAAGGAGAGTTTTCAGAGATTTTGATTAATATCTCTGATTTTAGCTATTTTGTTTTGGAAAAACGTGGACGTCGCCTTTCCCAGGACCCAAAAAAGAATTGTAGTAAGTTTGGTGACGGTAGCTATAGCAGTAATCGGGAGCAAACAAACACACAGACATTCTTATTCATATATATATATAACCATAAAGCGTTAATAATATTAGATTTATATCAAAACTAAATTCTACTGCAGTTTGATGGCTATATATATGTAATAATAACAAAAAAGAATCCTGTAGACTCATTGAAATAATAAAAAAAAAGTCTGATGTAAATGACGAGCAGGAATTTTAACGTCGTAGAAGTGTTGATCCATAACGAATAGGAAATTAGAGGCGAAGGCATATTAAATCTTCATTTTTTATTTCAGCTTGTTGTGGCCACAATCAACTTATCACATATAATGTGCCTATTCCAAAATAGCTCACATTTTAGATTATTTTTCAGTAAGAAAGAAGAAAGTAGCAGACAGCAGTCCAACTAGGCCAAAGCGTAAAGAGCAAGTGCGTTACGTTCACGGTGAAATCCCAATTCAAACTGAGTTAGTTTTGGTTTACAATGCATTTTGATTGGATAGTTAATACTTCTGTAAAATTATTATTGGTTACTTGACTTTTAGTTCCATTTACATCATCAGAATTATGTAAGTGCCATATGACATGGATCAATCTAGAAATAACGCAGTGCGTAGAGAGGTTATTATTTTTAGAATTGAGAAGGGAAATTTACGTTGTTAATTTAATCTTAGACATATTCTTTATTTTTCTTACATATATATATATATATATATATATATACCGGGTGGCCATAATTAAACTGACAGTGCTCACAGTTTTCTATAGCGCGATCTATTTGCGAGAATGACGCCACATTTTGCAGGAAGATTACACAAGACGAGGGACGAAGGATTCCGCGAAAAAACAAAATAGTTCCAAAAGTCACCGCTAGAGGAATATTTGGCGCTGTGTAATAGAAAATAGAGTGTTAACAAATGCAAATTAA
Organism: Stegodyphus mimosarum; assembly: GCA_000611955.2. NCBI lineage: Eukaryota > Metazoa > Arthropoda > Arachnida > Araneae > Eresidae > Stegodyphus > Stegodyphus mimosarum. The sequence goes on from KK121244.1 coordinate 139,613, forward strand.
TACGGAATATGGATATTCCTTACAGTACGGTATGGAAAATCTTACGAAAGATTATCAACTTCTATCCGTACAAGATCAGCCGCGTACACGAGTTACTGTACCCCGACCATGATAAGAGGACTTTTGCTCTCACCTTTCTTGCCAGAATGGAGGTGGATGCTGCTTGGCCGTGGAAAATCTTATGGGGAGACGAGGCCCACTTTTACCTGAATGGAACTGTGAATACCCAGAACTGCCGAATTTGGGATGACAAATCACCACATGCAGTCACAGCAATTCCCTTACATTCACCAAAGGTAACTTTGGTGTGGGTTCACAGCGGAATTTATCGTAGGTCCATTCTTCTATGAGAACATTACCCCGACGATACCAGAAACCTGTTCTGGTACTGGAGAGAAATATCGCCACATGTTGAACAGCTTTGTCATTCAGGCACTTCAGCAAAGACAATGCCTGGAGGAAAGGATTTTCATGCAAGATGGAGCCCATCCACACGTTGTTGTACGGATGCAACATATGCTACGACAGAAATTCACAACAGAAAGAGTCATTAGCCGCTACCTTTCAACTGCATGGCCACCTCGGTTGTCTGATCTTACCCCATGCGACTTCTGGGTATGGGGTTACCTTAAGTCCAAGGTCTATCAAGGAGTGGTTCAGGACCTGGCTACGTTGAAGGATAGCACATCACGGACTGTACGGGAGATTCCTGCAGACATGTTACTTTCTGCAGTTGTGCATACCGTGCACAGAATGCAATATGTGGTCCACAACAACGGCATTTCCGTATTGATTTGCATTTGTTAACACTTTATTTTCTATTACACAGCGCCAAATATTCCCCTAGCGGTGACTTTTGGAACTAATTTGTTTTTTCGCGGAATCCTTCGTTCCCCGTCTTGTTTAATCTTCCTACAAAATGTGGCGTCATTCTCGCAAATAAATCGCGCTACAGAACACTGTGAGCACTGTCAGTTTAATTATGGCCACCCGGTGTGTGTGTGTATGTATAAATTCAATATAAAAGTAATTAAAAGTAAATTAATAAGCCCAAGACTTGCGCTAAAGCTGAAACTAGAGATAACATATGAAATTTTCTTTTCATTTGTTAAGCCTGTAAAATTTCTTAACTTAAATTCGCTTATAAAATTCTTAATTTTAAATGAAAAATATGAGTATGAATACATTTATATCAGTTTTTATTACAAAGCCATGCGAAGATTAACGATTTAATAGTTTTTAACTAATTTATAAATTATTAGCCATTTTGATATTAATTGTTTATATTTAACTCATTGACGAATACTAATGTCAACATTAAACTGAAAACATACGCAAACGCATATTAGTGTACATAATTAGTAGAAAAATAGAATCGGAAAATTGCAAATATATAAGATTTTCTAAATCAATCCATTCCTTAATTAGAGCATTTCTAATTCCTTTGCACTTGTCGCTCTGCTGTTTCCCAGAACAAGAGCTACTTCGACCTTCGATATATGAGATAATCGTCGATTAGGTCAGAAATTGTGCTTCAGATAATAATTAATATGAGTCAGAGTTAAATTAATGGTTAAATTATTAATACTAGTAATGGTAATTGAAAAGCTATGCAATTGTGTAACTTGACGTGGTACAGTAAATTTTCGAGCCTATTACATCTCTGTAACTGCAATATCAAGCAATTAATATAGAATGACTTAATTAATTCTGGTAATGTTTACGAAAATGGTTTGCGATGTATATAGTCATAATCAATTAGCTGCAGAGCTGCCTGTTGATACTCATTGTTTGCGTACATCTAACAAAATAATGTGCATTTCTCTAGGTGATTGCAGTGACCATCTGGAAAACACCCGCAATTAAGCGTTAAAATTACAAATAATTGCGATATCAAAACTTGGTAAAAAAAATATTTTTCTAAACCACAGAAAATTCATGGCATTCTAAGATGCTGACTATTGACTTAAACTTATTTTTTATCAAACTTATTTTTATCATCACGCAGAGTTTTAGCGCAATTTGTTCTAAAATACCCTTTATTTGTGAATATAATTACGCATTATGTTTAGCTGCATAATAATAAAATTTAAAAGAGACATTAGGCCATTTCGAAGCAGGAGACATGAAAATGAGCAAAGCTGTCATTGAGAATTGAACCACGGACATCTCGGTTACGCGTCGAGCGTGCTGACCACTACACCACGAAGGCATGCGAAGAAGGTGGGAGAAATACCTTATATACTCCCCCTTTTAAAGGGCGACTGGGTATTGGGGGCCCCAATCGCCAAATGGTGGTGATGGAGAATCATTATCCACCACCTTTTAGTTGGAGCGCCATTTGTAGAGACATTAGGTATTTTTTGGAAGCAGAATGGATGACAAATGAGCAACGCCGTCGCCGGGAATAGAACCACGGATCTCTCGGTTACTCCTCGAGCGCGCTGACCACTACAACCTACAACATGAAGGCATGCGAAGAGGGACAAATACCTTATATACTCCTCTTTTTAAAGGGCGACTGGGGTTTTGGGGACCCAATCGCCAAATCCCGGTGGTGAAGAATCATCATCTACCACCATTTTAGTTCGAACCCCAGTGTAGAGACATTAGGTATTTTTGAAGCAGGGATATTGAAATATGAGCAAAGCCTTCGCCGGGAATCGAACGACGGACCTCTCTGTTACTCGTCAAACGCGCTGACCGCTACACCACGAAGGCATGCGAAGAAGGCGGGAGAAATACCTGGTATGCATCCCCTTTTAAAGGGTGACTGGGGATTAGGGTCCCCAATCGCCAAATCGTTGTGGTGGAGATTCATCGTCCAGCATCTTTTAGTTCGGGCGCCACTTGTAGAGTCATTAGGTATTTATGAAGCAAAAGAGATTAGAAAACGAGCAACGCCTTCGCCGGGACGCGTAATGGCAAACCGTACATTGAGTTGATCAGTACTAGCAAATTTCCCTTACTGCGCATGCTCAATGGTATACCATTGGCGAGGAAAGAAATACTGGCGATTAAGCATAAGCAACCCTACAGAATCCTGCTCATCATGTAGGTCTTATCGATTGTTTACAACTATAATATTGCGGAAATTGATTTGTGGTTGATGCATTTGATTCTGTTTCATTTCATTTTGGTTTATTTCGTTCATAAACATTACATTTAATATCATTTATTTATAATAATTTCTTTGACTTTAATTCAGGAATTTAAACTGGATTTATTCCATACTTTGTTAAAGTATATACGAATAGATCGTATGGTAAGTACTCAATTGCTTTTATTCGTCAGAACTATGATCAACAAATATTCAGTTAATATATCTTGTAATGTTTCCTGTTTTGTACTCTTTCTTAAACGAAAATTTCGGTAGTTTATAATGGATATTTAAACTCTAACTAATGAAGCAACTTACAACCTAACAAGTTTTAAAACGTTGAACTGTTTATCAACCATATACCGTATTTATCTTGTTTTAAAATTGCGCCAAATTCTCTTCTGAGCATGCGCAATATGCAAAATTTGTTTAACATTGATCAACTGAATGTGCGGTCTGCCATTACGCCGCCGGGACGCATATAAGCAAAATGTACACTGCTAGGACAACAGCTTGAATTTTGCCAATGACAGTCCAGATGAAGGTCACCATTAACTCCGCCCACACGAGTGATGTCATATTTCTGACGTTTCTTTACATTCTATTGTTCGGCGTTACGAAGGTCGTTTCTTTGAATGTACATTTAGTTTTTAGGAATGAAACTGTTTGTATATATGCGTACATATCTGTATATAACGATTTAATGTTTGTTTCGGAATATAAAGGATTACTCAGAGCTTAAATTGCTCCGAAACCCAGCTCCTGTACTTCACAGTTTTGGGGATATGTTCTAATTCTAGCAGGAGCGCATCGGAACCTTAAATAAGAAGGTTCCGGCACTTCGTTTATGTAACTCAACAACAATTTCAGTAGAAATTTGATATCGAAAATTTCATTTTTTCAATAAAATTGCATTAAAAATCACATTAAATTTTAATTTATCTCTTTACATATTATTTATTTAATTTCTTTAATTATTTAAATAGATGATAAATTAATTACGAATTAATTAAATAATAATTATCAATTAAACAATAATTCATAAATATTAATATCAATTAAATAATCGTTAATTAATTTGGTAATCATTAACTGTTGAATTTTTAAATTACTAATAATTTTAATAGTCATTTTGTTCATTTATTTACACTTCTTCTTCCTTTTTCCTAACGGTCTTCCATAGGGCTCCGGGGCTTCTACGTTTAGAAATTTAGTTCTGGGATTACTCTACTGTTCCAGTACAAAATTAGATCTAGTCAGATGGAAGGTACTCACGGCTGGAATATGCATGTGAAGTAAAATTATCTTTTCTTGGTTAAAAATGCTAATTTGTGTCGTAAAATTAAGAGAAAAAAAAGCTTTATAGATTATTCGTTGGAAATCTGACATCCTGAAAAATGGCCAATGGCGAAAAATGACCAAAATGACCAATAATTATATATTGAAAATATATGTATGTGTGCCCATACTCACGCATATATATATATACACAAACATGCGTATAAAGAGAAATTTTATAAAGTTCGAGACATAAATTTGTATTCCTTCTCGAACAGTAAGGAAATAATACTTTAAAGAAAAATTAAAAAATAGCATCACTAGAGCAAATTTAGATTGCAGAGTTAAAATGTTCATTCAAAGAACGCATTTCGTAACGCCCAATAGAATGTAAACAAACGTCAGAAATATAACATCACTCATGTGGGCGGAGTTAATGGTGACGCTCATCTGAACTGTCATTGGCCAAACTCAAGCCGTTGTCCTAGCAGTGTACATTTTGCTTATATGCCATGGGGACTCGAACCACGGACCTCTGGAATACGCGCCTACGCCACGAAGTCATGCGAAGAAGGCGGGAGAAATACCTTAAAAAGAAAATTGAAAGGTTTAAGATTTGACGATCGCCCAAAAGTATTTGTTAAGGTGTTTTGGGCAGTTGCAGTCAACTATCTGCCGTTGCACACACTTTTGCGAAGGAATGTTGTTTTTTTCTCCCTTTACTATTAAGCATCATTTTCTTCGCATTTTCTCTATACGCATGCTCAACAGCAAAATTACAAAAAAATTATATGCAGTATATGCTTAAAGTCTTGATGCAGTGTTAAGTATTGACTCTTTTGTTTCTATTCTTTCTCAATTAATAATAACAATGTTCAGTTTTTTTACTAAGATTAATTCTGGTAATTGGACATTTTTTCCTAAGATTAATTCTGGTTACGTTTACGAAAATGCTTTGCGATGTATATGACCATAATCTAAGATGATTTACAAAACGTTTTTTTACTTTTTATTGTTAATTTTTTATGTTTTAATTTTACTTATTAAATATCATGTTCTGGTAGCTACTACACATGAAATTCATCTCAATAGCAAAATCACAATATATTTAAAAGCAGCATTAATTTCTGTTAAACAGTCTCGCTCGCTGGAGAAAAAAAAATGTTTTATTAAATACACTGTTGCCACTGCTCGCTTAGAAATCCTTTTTTAATCTTCTTAAAGATTAAGAAATTAATCTCTTAATGACTTAACATTTTTTACCATTTCTTAATATTAAAGTTTCTTAATCATATATTAATTAAAGTTTTATAAAATAGAAATTAGATAATAAAACAAATTCGGTCTTCCAGGTGCGCATTTTTGGGTTACATTATTCAAAATCAGATGGTAAAATCTCATGGATAATTTTTTCACAACGTGATATACATACGTTCATACAGATTCTTCATTATTTAATTTCTTTAAATATAATACAGATTGATAACATTTGGTGGCAACAATTTGAAAAATGATTCAGAATTTTGTAATGATTCAATGCAAAATCTGGTTTCCAGACTAATAATGCATTTGGGCTAACGCCCTTTTTGGGATAATAAATGAAACGACTGTAGTAGAAAATACTGCATTCTCCCTTTAATAGGAGATTATAAGTAAAAATTGTTATGCACATTTATAGATAACATTTAAATGGATTTGTTTCCTCCAGGAGGATTCTAAGTCAAACATTTTCCATATGTAAACAAATGCATAGAAATAATTGACTTTTTTGTTGAATGGTGGATTTATAAAGCGGGGATTGATGTTTTCTGAACCACCATTTTGCCTATGTTAGTTTAAATAAACATTAATATCATATTCTCTTCATTAATATGCATTAATTTCATATTCTCAATCTCTCTTATACATTAATCTCATATTCTCTTGTATTGATGAACTATATTAAATTTTAAAAGAGCCTTTTGGAGGAACGTAACGTTTCAGAATTTTTTCATTTTAATTTTTCTTTTGATTAATTTAAACATAACAGGAAGAATATAACAAACTTACATTCAGTATTTCTCACTGATGCTGATTGCCATGAATAACCGAGTATCATTTGTTTCAGAATTTAGTTTTTTCATCTAATAGCACGTCTATTACGAATTAACCAGCTTAAAATCTACGCAGTATACGTATGCATTTAATTTAAAATAAGAGAATCAGATTGTTTGTTTAAAGTAGAATCTACATAATATGAGTTATGCGTCAACACATACAAATATTGGGAGAAAATTTATAATTATAAAACTTAAGTTATAAGACCTTACTATCTTTGTATAAAATTATTAATTTATGCTTACTAATTACATAACAGCCGAAAATTAATAGTATTCATTTTACTTGAACTCTTTTTCTTAAAATTATCTTATATACGACTGCTTTGCATATATAAGGAACAATTAGATTTAGGGATAACCAAATTAGTTGCCATTAGAGTGGATATTGAATTTTAGAGGTAATCTACATACATCGTGTTATCTTTTGTACTTTATTAAATTTGTGAAAATGTATTCATTTTCTATTAATGGGTAAGTTACATTTAAAATATAAAAATATTCCAAAAATATAACATATTTTAAAGTTCAGTATCTTTGTAACTAATTTAAATATTAAAACTTTTTATGCATATTTCGATAGCTTTGATATTGTATTTTGGTTTTATTTGATCTCTGAGGTGTCAAAATATTCAAATAAAATAAAAATGAAGTAGGTTCCTCCCCATGCACATAAAACTGTGATGTATACAACACACAACACCATGGATGGACTGTAGAGTCACTAGGTTTTTTTTTTAAACAAAAGTGTTGAAAAATGTGCAATGTCTCCGCCGGCACTTGAACCCCGGACTTCCCGATTTCACTTGTTTTTACACTTGTGTATACATAGTTTTAATCATCTTATACAGAGATCAGGTTACTTGGAAGCAGGAGACATGAAAAATGTTCAATGACCTCGCCCGGACTTGAACCTGGATCTGTCGAATACACGCCGAGTATGCCACCGTTACAGCACGAAGGCTTGCGGAAATGAGGGAGAAAATACCTTACATACTTCCCTTTTAAAGGGCGATTGGGGACTAGGAGATCCAATGGCCAAGCCCTGGTGGTGACGAATTGTCGTCTACCACCTTCTTTAGTTCTGCGCCACTTGTAGAATCATACGTTTATTTTGAACGAAGAGACACGAAAACTATGCAATGTGCCCGCTGGGATTGGAACACTGGAACACTTGACTTACTGTGCTTCGAGTATGCTTCCAACTACACTACGATGGAATCTGGACAGGAGGGCAAAATGCCTCATAGAGTAAAAGACTATTATTAGTTTTTTCTTTTCAAATTAGAAATATATAATTTAATTAAAAGGATATAAATTTAAAAATATCGGATTGAATTGAAAAAAGAGAAAAAGAGAAAGAAAGATTTTTTAAATTTTAAACTCCCCAAATCCACTAATTTTAACAGAAAATTGAAGATTATTTCATCTCTTTTTTTTTGTTTTCTTCTTAAATGCTAGTAAAACATGCTAATAAATTTCTAATTTATAATAATAGAATGGTTAGTAGTGACAGAGGCCTGCTGATTCAAAAAAAAAGTTACACAAAATTGTTTAGAAATTCCTAATTTATAATATAATTAATTCTCTCCATACAAATTATTTTATAGTTAATTTTAGTTATCAATCCTATTTACACTAAATTTACATCTTCGTAGTTAGTTTGTGGTAAGAAATAAAAATTAGTTTTGTAAAGAGAGGTGGTGGCTTATAATTTAAATGCCACTTTTTTAATTTAATGTCAAAAATTAGTTAATGACCAACTAAAATCATTAAAAATATTTTCATCCTTGACCTTTGTTACTGTAATATGACAACATATATCGGTCAGACTTTCCTCATTAAATTGTTAAGTTACTTGCGTTTTTATCATTTACTTTACTTTTATCTTCCATTTCGTTGTAGAGGTATTTTTATTTTATAAGCTTATCTGAGGTTATAAAAATAAAAAATAAACATTTCTAATCATTTGGCTTTACGTGATGTTATTGCTAATTCAATAATATCAAAATATACCTTTTTTTCAGAACTTTCTTTGTATTAAATCCTTTCATCATTTATTCATTTATTTTTATAAGATTTGGAAGCATTTTGAAGACGCAATTAACTGAAAAGATACATATGAAATAATGTAGTTGTTGCGAAGATTAGAGTTGAAAAGGGGATCAGTTTATAAAATTAAGACTCGTATTGTATCTAAAAGGTAATTATGAAGTCTGACCGAAAATTAGAGAGATGCAAGTTTAAATATTTAAATTAATTCCCAAATTACTTTTATTGCTTTATCTTTTTTTTTGATAACACTGCATTAATTGTTCTTTTAACTTCTCATTGTTCATCTTTTCGCAATTGTTTAAAATAATTAAACACATTTTTCTTTCGAGAAAGATTATGGCAGAATAGTTAAACTTTTCCTAGAATGGACTATGATTTTTGATTCGCCTTGAATCTACCGCTCACCATCTTTTATTTTTGTTTTACGTATTAGAATACAAGTAGGGCTTCTTCTTCAACAACTCTTATATGTATAATAGTGTCTTCTTGCAGTAAGAAAACTTTCTCATTCTTTGGAATCCATTTCCATGATTTTTTTGCGTGGCATCTGTTCGTATGGATGAAACAAAGGACTATTTTTCCTCAAACGGATTGTAAAATCTATGTAATGTGGATTCAAAAGAGACTTTGTCGTGACGTCTGTACTTACCGTATAATTTTATCTCGCATGACTCAAGAACAAGTAGCCGTAGAACGTTGAAGTTCTGTATATTTGACTGCTATAATATATAGTTGTGTACCTCTCGTTTTCGTTGTAATTGGCCCAAACATATATATTTATATATATATATATATATACACTGGCGTGCAAAAATTACGGACGAAGTCAAAAAATTAGCATATCAGCTGAACGAAGAGGCAGAGCGGACAGAAAGACCAATCAGGAGATTAAGTAAGGTGATGTACGGTAGCACATGCGCAGATATGCAGGTAGACGTAATGGGGGAGTGTCTGAGTAGTATAAAGCATGTTGTCGGCGTAAGATCAGTATTTCTGGCAAAGAGATTGCATGCCGTATAGCAGTTAAAATCACACCGAGTTGCTGCCTCAGCTAGAAATGGCGAATAATCAATCTGTTAGACGACATCTGGATGCTTTTGCCCGAGGTCGAATCATTGGGAAGTTGGAGGAAGACCGCAGTGTGACAAGTGTGGCTGCACAGCTCGGAATTGCTCACAGCATCGTTTCACGACTTTGGAGACAATTTCAAACTACAGGAACAGCTATACGGGGGTTTAGTAGTGGTCGTCCACGAGGAACCACACCCACAGATGACCGGTATATTGCCTTACAGGCCCGAAGAAACAGGCGGCAGACAGCGGGAGAAATCGCTAGACACACGACACAGGCCACTGGACGATCGATATCGCGTTTTACCGTGGCCAGAAGACTACACGGTGGTGGTCTGTTTGCACGACGCCCTGTACGGTGTGTACCTCTAACGCCTGCCCATCGGAGAAGGCGTTCTCTGTGGTGCCGAGAACACCGGAATTGGAGAGACAATGGATGGGGACGAGTACTCTTTACAGATGAGAGCAGATTTAGTCTGAGTTGCGATTCTAGACACATACACATCTGGACAGAGCGAAGAACACGCAATAATCCCTTCAACATTATCAAAAGGGACTGTTTTAGAGGTCGCGGAGTTCTCGTTGGAGCAGACATAATGCTTGGTAGCCGGACCGACCTTCATATCTCCTAAGGAGGTTCGTCACCTGGGACTGCTGTTGTAACGAGGTTCTTCTTCCTTACATGCGTCTTTTCACAAGGGGTCCTCAGTTCGTCTTCATGGACGACAACGCTCCACCTCCTCGCACAGTTACTGTTGAAGAGCTATTGGTGAT
>KK121244.1:150174-177727 GCA_000611955.2 Stegodyphus mimosarum
CGATTGTGCTTAAAAAGGAACGAGCAGCAATGTCTCAACAGCTCATTAACAACCACATATCCAGCATGCACAAATGATGTGAAACCTGCCTAGCAGTCAGGGGAGATCATATCCCCTATTAAAGACCGGATGTTTCTTGCTGGACACCCATCACAGGGATGTTTCGGCCTTCAGTCGCATTGCGTTCCATGCTACGTTTTCAATAAAGCTTCTTTTATCCCTCTGATTTCTCGTTTAGTAAGTGTTGCTTACATTACTCATGTCCTTACGTATTTGGGATATTACGTTATTCAATGTGTTGATTTGGAAAGCTTTTGTACAAAGTTATATTGAAAAAACCGTCTCGTCCTTAATTTTTGCACACCAGTGTATATATACAGTTATAATATATACAAATATTTTAAAAATTCATAAAAATATAAGGAATTCGTAGAAATGAACTCGGTTTTCGAAAACGTTATATCCGTGAAGAGTGTTTCGTTTTTGGAAAAAAAAGCATAGCTAATATTTTTGTCGATAGAGGGCACCAAGAGCGCATGTTAAGAATAATATGTTTATTTGCATGTAGTCAAGTGTTTACAAACATATCACTCTTATTCTGTGTGTCTGCCATCGCCACAAATTACACGCGAGTTACAACACCTTTAACATTCAACACCATTACAACACCATGCGGAGTGTAGCATATTTGAATGGATACAAGAGACTTCGTGGCGAATGGCGTCCTACTGCAGCAAAGAACACTGGATATTGCAGTACACTCTAGATTTGACATAATTCCAAAGCCAAAAAAAAGTCAACTTGAGGTAAGTCCGACGTGTGAAAGGGGACTCACATTTCTACAGTAACGGTTAATTAATCGCTCTTCGGTAAAGTTCGTCTTAGAAATGTCTTCGTATCGTTTGGGATATGAGGAAGTGCTTAGGCTTGTATGAACGTGAGTGTGTGAAGGACATTATGTTCCAGTAAGTACGGTATCACTTTCTGCTGCTGCAGTTGCAAGTGGCGTTTTCAAGTAATTCAGCAGATCTTCCAGGCAGCTTTTGCACAGTACTCTTCGAAATAAAAAGGATCCACAATAATAGACGCACTGAAACCGTACTAAACAGTTAAAAGCGGTGAATGTAGGCATGTGAATTTTTCATTTACCCAGATTCTACAGTTATGGGGGTAGCGCAATTTGTGAATTCATATCGCGTAGCTTTGTAATTTGTTAACATCTGGTGGACTGATTGCAAATTGTAGGGGTGCAATTTTAAAACACTGTGAAGAATGCGGTATACTGATGTCTTCGGTACAGCAATGTTACTCGCCACTTCTCGTGCGTTACTTACTGCGCTCGTTGACTGTTCCCTTAAGAGTGTCAATCTGCGAAACCACATCGGAAGATTGGATCTCTAATAAAACTGCTGCACCACTAGGAAGGCGATGACACAAACTTCCCGTTTAATCGAAATGTCGTACCAAGGAAGTCTGTCCTGCAAGAGGCATTTGACTTGAACCTTTCTTGCATCCCTTCTGTGTCCGAAAACTTCGTAAAGCCTTAGTCGGCTATACGTGGCTGAGGTAAAACAACTTCACTAATAATGCTTTATTCACTAATGTCAGCATCACAGTTAAAATTTTATGTACGAGCAAGTAGGAGCACAAAATCATAAATGAGCTGTTAATCATAAAACCTGCAAATTATAGGACTCTGAGTTACATATTTCTTGAAATTGCGTTTGCGCGGTGCCCTCTATCGATGAAAATTTTAACTATTTTTTCTTTACCAAAAATTAAATCCTCCTTCACGAGAATTACCTTTTCACATACCGCCTTCAATTCTACCAATTCATTCAATTTTTATGAACATTTAAAATATTTAGAGACTCATGGGACAGCTTGAATATATTCCCACCCTTTATCCGACTGGGTAAGCCAAATATATTTAAGATTCTTATATGCTGGTAAATTGTGTATCTTTTTGCTTTAAAAGTAGTTAATAATGTTGTTCTTTTGTTCCGGTTAAGGATTTTATGCCTTTACTTAATCTCCATGCAATTGTAGAATTACCAACAATTTAAAGGTGCAGGTAGCTGTAAGCCTAATGAGACTTTGATTTGTTTACATTTGAAACTTGAACACTAACATGAATGTCTTTTTGCCCAATGGTAGCGAAAGTTAACTTCCAGGTCTATGCACCGAAATGTTGGTCTTCCTGCCCGTTGGCCGAATTGCCCTTTTTTGAGTAAAAACGTTAATTTTAGTTGTGAAAATGTTTTTTCAACTTTTTTTTCTAAATTTTATTTGGTGTTTTAGGTTTTTCTGTGTTTTACCATTGGTAATGAAGATGTTTTGAGTTTCGTATGTATTTTTGCCTTGCAAGCGATATGAAAACTGAACTGATTGAATGACAAATATAACTTGTTTTCAATAAGTTTGATTGAATGACAAATATATCTAATAAGTTTCAGGAAAAACGTTTAAATGAAATACAGCAAAAAATATGTTTAATAATCTGTACAAGGAAATCATAAAGTACCCATATTAGATATTATGATACTAAAATTAAATTAAATACCAAAGCCCACATTTTGCGTTCTCAAATTCACTGTCAATTGTTTCGCTGAATTGATATAATTAAGACTGAAATACAATGCAAATAATGGCATTCATTATATTTAGTTTGTTAATATATCCATACTTAACTAGTACTTCCTTATCCCCCCCATTTAAAAGGTTTTTAATTATAAAAATTCACTATTTATTTTCGTAAACACTTACAACTGTGTATTTTCGTGTCACTCTGCTACCTCAGTTACAGTTTTAACAGAACATTTATAATTAAATTACGTTGCTAAAAATAATTATATGTTCCAAGCACCTATTCTGCCTATAATTTTATTTATTCTTTATGCAACTCTTTTTATATGCTGCGTTTTAGTAAAGTTTATTTTGTGTCATAACAAAATGTTTTTCTTTTATTTATGGATTTTTCATTCCTTAAAAATAGCACAAAATATAATTTATGGATTTTTCATTTCTTAAAAAAAGCATAAAATATAATTTATGGATTTTTCATTTCTTAAAAATAGCATAAAATATAATTTATCTCATGGTCTTATTTTTAAAGCATGCATATTCCTCAACTCAAATATAGAAGTGTAAACATATAGCTAACAGAAAGTAACTGCCGTTTTATTTATACAGAAAACGTAAATTTATTCTACTCTGATTTAGGAGTTACTAAAATTGAAGCTAAATCATCTTTTATTGATTCGGCATGATGTTGCATTTTGAGCACAGGTTATTTAAGCAAACGAAAATACGTTTCTTTCATTAAAAAATATCCGTCTTAAGTCACAACCACGTTATTTGCTAGATTTCTCATCTCTAACTTCTCTGTTTCCTTTTTTCAATTTTCGATAGTTTTAAATTTTATGAACATTCTGCAGAAAAAAAAATTCCAGAGATATCCGAAACAATATGTCGGCCAGATTTTGACAGATTCAAAAAGAAGCATTCAATCGATGTTTCTAGGAATGCATAAAGCGCTACATGCGTATTTTGATTACTTCGAAGATAATAAGATCAGAATATTCGACTACAAATATTCCCCCAGAATTTCTTGAACATAAGAAGAACATGCTATTCATTCCAATTACTTTCCCATATACTTCAGATGGAACCCTATTGTAATGAATATTAAGTTCATTTAAGTTCTGTCACAACGTTCATAATTATATAGCTCCTATGGGTTCATTCTTTTATATTTCAATTAAAATATAGGAGCAATCTGGTAAGTGTATTTTTTGTCTAATTTAAGTTTGTAAGAGTTTATTATGTTTTAAGATTAAGTTTGCAAAATCCCATTCAAATTGACAAAACTTTCGCATATGAAGTTTCCGTTCGATGCATTTAATGAATGTGGATATTTGAGCAACGGCTCAGAATTGAACAAAAATTCAGACAACATGGCTTCGATGTCTCAAAGTCAGGTTCACGATAAATGTTCGTGTCCACATAATAAATTTATAAGCGAACATGCAATATGTTCTAAAGTTTTAGCTGCGAAAACCTAGGAATCTACATAGACAATAAATAAAAGAATTCAAAAATAAAAATTCAAAATACAGAACGGTGTAAATTTTTTGCACGTAGTGTGAAGTTTAGGGTTCAACAAACCTTATTCGGTATTCAATTAATACCTATACGTAATTTATGAAAGATTTTTCGATCATCCCATTTTATGATTTGCTTTATGACAGCGCTTGCTATTTAAATATCAGAAACAAGTTGCTCTTTATATTTACAAAAATAATATTAACGTTGTTTTATGACAAATTTATGTTGTTCGAGTAGCGTTCTAACTGACTGGGAGAAACGTGGAATTTAGAGTGAAAATACACTTCAGTTTATAATTTTCACAAATGATTTTAGTTCACATGTCTTAGCTCAGGATTTTCTCTTAATAAAATAAATATAACTTTTAAAAATAATAATTTTAATGTTATATAATGATAAATTAATTACTTATTACGTTCTCCGCCCTTAGGCACTATACGGAATGAGAGGGATGCTCCGTGAAGGTCTTGTTAAGGGAAACTGGCTCGTACCCCCATGGGGAAAACCACGAAAACGCCCTTGCGGCTAGTCTGCCCTGACTCGAACCCCAGACCGAATTACCAGTGTTCAGCGGCTTTTACTGATCGGCCGCTGGTGGGCGATAATTAATCAACATTCTAATTTAGAAATTGTATCGAAATATTTAGAACTGTTTGACATCAAGAATAATGTAAAGCTTAATCTGAGAATAAAAAATTTAGAATTCCTATCAGAGTTCCAATGTTAACTGGAAATCCTATAACAAGCGATAAATTACAGTTAAATAGAGCAACTGATGTATTGTTACCGAATGATATTCATATTGAGAGTCGAGTTACGTGTTCAGCTGTATGGTCATTTAAAGGGCTGGATTTCATTTGTCCAAGCAAAGCAGGCTTCAATATAAAGTCTGAAATTAAGAATTATATATATTTCAATACTACTTCTATTATTTTCAAACTTAATGTTTTACGTTTCATCATATATTTCAAGATTCCTTTTCTCAAACACCTATTTTTTTACTACGACTGTCAAGCTAAATTATAACTGAAAGCTTAGCTCAGTTATGAACTCTTAATCTCCTATACCTCAGAACGTTAATTTGAACTAGAGATAGGAGACTGAATCTGCCAAGCTGAATTTCTGGTTTTCTTCCTGGTACGTACGTCTTCATGCTCTCAAAGCGAGCGTTATTCTAGGTGAGTTAAAACAAAACATATATTTATTTTGTTACTAGATGAACCAAATGCAGTTCTGAATAAATATTTTAATATTTTTTTTCTGAAATCCGCAAGCATTTCATGAATGTCATTTACGTATAAAAGCAAAAACTCGTGCCCATTTTGTTAAATAAAACTATGCAGCTCTTGCATGAAGGTAAAACACCATCCACAAACCCAAATAGTTCAACCATACTAAGTTTCGGAAATTCGAAATGCCTGATAAACTGAATATTAGAATGTAGGGTAGCTTAGAAGATAAAGATAAGCCAAGTGTTCTTAAACTGTCGTAACCAAATAACTAAATGACTAAGGGCACTTATTGTCATATTTAGGAATGACTGAGAAACATTACAATCATCATTGTTTAAATTTAATTATCTTCTTCTATTTGAATATAAATTGTCCAAAATGAAAATCGAAAAATTCAAAAAATCTTTATTTATATTTTTTAAGTACAAGGATATTATTTATAAATATCTAACCGACTGAATGGCCAGCCTGAAATAGTTAATATATTTATCTTTTATTTTATTAAACATTTTAAACATGCATCATGGCTTGAATTTTAGATAGCCTAGCCGTTTAATAATTTTATTCTTTTTTGATAATGAAAGTTTTAGAAAAATTACCGCTATTATTTGATTTAATTTGTATTTTGTTGGATTCTTGATAAGTTTGAAATATATATTTTCATTATGTAATGTATAAGGCATTTCCTCCCTCCTTCCAGCATGCCTTCGTAGTGCGAGATTAGCACACTCGCCGCGTATTTGAGAGGTGCTTGTTCGAGTCTCGGTGAGGGCATAGCATATTTTTGACGTCCTTTAGCATAAAAAAATCTAATGGCAGTACAAGTGGCGCCCAAGGTAAAAGCTAGTGGAAGATAATTCTTCACCACCAAGATTTTGCGACTGGGTCCCCTAATTCCCATTCGCCTTTTAAAGGGGGAGTATATAAGTTATCGTCTCCCTCTTTTCCGTGTGCCGTCATAGTGTATTGGAAGCATTCTCGACACGTATTCGAGAGGTCGGCGAGGGCACTTGAAAAAAAGAGGGGAAAAAAATCTGAAAGCTTTCAGATTTTACATTGTGCCCAAAGGGGAGCTTTTTAACGTTTCGTGTGTTTTATTAATTATTATTTGTTTATTAATTATTATTTGTTTCGTGTATTTTCTCTATTTATTAAATATCATGTTTTTTGAAATTAAACCATAAAATTCAATTTAAGAGCAATATCGCAAAATAATTTTAAAATGAGCGTATCTTAAGATTTCAGGTACACAGTCTCGCGCGCTGGAGATATTTTTTTTTTCGAGCAGTGTTGCCATTTCCCGCTTTGAAATCATTGAGTTTGTTAATCGAAACTTCGCTAGAATATAGGAAATCAATAATAAACCAAATTTCAAATTCCAAATTAGGACTTCCAGATGGCCATATTCTGTGGAAGATTATGTCATTCAAAATTTAATGGCTCTGGGTACCGTTGTTTTATCACAATGCGAGAAATACATTTATGCAGATTCTCCATCATTTAATTTCTTTAAATATAACACATGGCGATAATACTTGGTGGCAACAATTTGAAAAGTAAACCGACATTTATAGTGAACCAATGCGAAATGCCAAAGCGAAATTAATATTCCTTCTGGGCAAATTGCCCCTTTGGACTAAAACTTCTAATGACTTGGCAAATCATTTTCATGTATCCGATTAATGCAATTTTATAAACATGTTTAATACTTTAAATAATGAACCAAAATATTTGAACCACTAAACCACTAATTTAACAAATCATTCCAGTCCTACGGATCTATACTGTGCTTGATATAATGAGTTGTAATGAATACTACGGCTTATTGTGTAACACTTTTAATAGGGCAGCAGGTTTTAACTATGTTCAAAAACGAAATGATTGAACGAAACAAAAATGTTAACGCATTAGGTTTATGCATATGAAGGCCTCTTATTTTATAACAACTAAATTCGGATAACGAAATAAATCTTATTTCTTTTCTTCAGATCTTTTCAACTATACATATGTTTCCCACTTTACCATTCGCAGATACGAACAAAGGGACTGGAATTTGTTCAGTGTCGGGAAGAAATCTGACAATTTCTAAATGTGCGCAGAACATCCATCATGTATGAAAGAAAATGTAACAGATGTAAACATGAATGGTATTTGGAAAAATACTTACCCCCATCTTGTTCATCAGTATCATGGCATTAAGCAAGATGATGAAAAGAATAAAGTCTTCGACAGTGAAATAAAGTGAGTCGCTTCGACATTAGTAGGCAATTTAGTATAAACTTGTACAATGACCTGGAGAAGAATTGATTAAAGAAGATCAGATTCAGCTCGAAGAACAACAAATAGCGGAGGATGCAAAACCTGCCAAGTTAAAAGGTTGGATATAAATTTAACGGCAATATCTTTTCCAAATTTAAAGTAGGCTTCACATTTTTCGAAAACCAAGAATTTTGATAGTTTTATACGCTATCAAAATTCCAGTTTGATAGTTTATCATTGAATTATACACTATGCCATTCCGTGATATGTTCTTTTTTATGAGCAAAAATGTCAGAATCTTGTTCAGACATGCTTATTCGCAAGAAATGCACTTTAAAAATTGAAGTTGCTAGCAGATGTAACGTGCAAACTTCTTCCAACTCTCATACAACCTCCTTATCACAAACGTCCCCCTTATTTGACGACGAACGAAGAGAGAAAATCAGACCTTGCCTCATCCTCATGCATGTAAAGATCTACTAATCTGCACCTTATCTCATCCATGCAGACAACAATTCACGGTACATATTTTAAAGTAATTGCTTCCTTGTACGAAGTCAAGGAAGTATTTTAATCGCGAAAAGTTTCGTGTATCACATTTCAAGGAAAATATCCATTTGAATCGCTCTGGAAAACGTCTGAACGATGTCTTAGCATGACATCTATATCTACGGACTGAATAAAGGACTTTTCTTGCCATGAAAGATTGTAAAAGGACTTAAACTGGATTCAGAAGTGATTATTTTTCTTGAATTGAAGTCTGTACTTACATACGTATGTATGTATCTCGCATAACTCAAGAAGATTTAGAACTTTGAAATTTTGTATATGGGAATGCTATAACATGTGGTTGTGCACCTCCATTTTTCTTTGCACTCAGCTGTACCGATCTTATACAAATATATATATATATATATATATATTTGTATAAGAAAATGCAAGGAAAAGACGGAGCAGAGTTGATGCATAATAGCTATATAAGATAAAGAAACTTGGCAGTCGAGAAGATTTTAATAATATTTTTTTTGGAAAGTATTGCGATAGAAGATAGAAAGTGCGCACAACGAAATAGAGACCAAGCAGCGAAGAGAGAGAAGCTGAAGTGCTTAGTCAGCCAATATGGAAGCACACGAAAAGAAAACTTTTGGTTTGAGTTAAAGTTTCAGTTCCGAACTATTGCGTTCATTAGTGTTGCGCAGGTCATGCAAAATGGAATGATCTAGAAATGACGCAACCCAGAGAGGTTATTACGATTTTTAAAACAGAGAGAGAGAGAGAGAGAATTGAAGGGAATTAGGAGTTAGTTTAAACTATAATTTTGATTCACATATTTTTTATCTTACATATCACCAACCCTCCTTCAAAGGGAAAAAGGCGGGACGACAGAAAAGCCATTTTAGAAAAAAGCATTAAAGCAGTTGCGAAAGAAAGAGAAATACAATTGTGAAAAATAAATCACAGAATTTTGATCTAAATCAATTTTTAAAATAAAATCTTGCAGGTATCATTTTTAACAATAAATTCAAATTGAAAGTCTGGAAGTTCATTCTACTGTAAAATAACGTGTAAATTAGGAATGTCCTAATTTTTTCAAGATATACTGGAAAAGTTCACAGTTCTGTAAAATCATTGCTTGAATATCAAAATCATAATATTTTGCAGGCCTTAGCTTGGACGTCTGTCATAAATATTGATGTTGCCAATATAAAACCAAAATTTTCTTTCACAGATTCATGAAATTTGAATTAATTATTTAACACTTATAAAGTAATCCATACTTTCTTATTTGTAAAGCAATGTAAAATGGAATGCTCTAGAAATGACGCAATCCAGAGAAGTTATTACGAGTTTTAAAACAGAGAGAGAGAATTAAAGGGAATTAGGGGTTAGTTTAAATTATAGTTGTAATTCACATATTTATTTTTTATCTTACATATATATATATATTTCTACTTTGTTACCAGGCTAAGGGAGCTTATTTGTTTTATTCTCACATGTTGGTAAATTGCTCATTTTTTGCTTTAAAAGTGATTTATTTATGTGGTTTTTATGTTCTGCTTAAGGTTTGAATGCCTTTAGTTAATCTGTATGTAATAGTTGTAGAATTATCAACAATTTAATTGTTGTTTATTTGATACTAAGCGTAATGAACCACCATTTGTTTACACTTGAAACTCAATAGAGTAGTTATATAAGTCAGTTTCTGCACATTCAGTGTCTTTTTGCCTAGTGAGACCAAAAGTAAGGTTTCAGAATTGTACACCGAAAAATCTGTTTTCCTGCCCGCTGGCCCAATTGCTTGTTTTTGCATAGAAATTCTAATTTTAATAGTAAAAATTGTTTTTTTTCACTGTTTTATTTGTATTTGGTGGTTTATGTTTTTTCTGTATTTTACAATTTTTAATGAAGATGTTTTAAGATATTACGTATTTTGCTTTGCGAAGTGAGAAGTGAATTAATTGAATGATAAATGTAGATCTAATGAAATTTAAGGAAATATGTTTAAATGAAACACAGATGTGTGTAATTTAATAGGTCATACAAGAAAGTTATTTGGCTTCCACATCAGATATTTACATGTTTAAAATGTATTTTATTAAAGTTTAAAATGTATTATTTGTTAGTTTTAATATTTCCGCTCTTCATTTATTAGTATACTAGCCGCTGCGCGGCCAGCCTTCGTCTGGCTTTTAAGTGTACCGGAAAAATGCCTAAAGAGAACACCAAACGTTAAATTTGAAAACTGCACAGAATTTTACTCTGCATAACAATTTTATCGAAAAAGAAACAAAGAACAACGTTAAAAAAATCAGTTGAAAATGCATTACATATAAAAAGCATATAATGAAATAAGCAATAGCCCTTAATACAAATATTAATCATCCTAATAAATAAATTAACCAACTTCCTGCTGCCTTCTCTAGACAAACGTCCAGTATCCAAGAGAAACATTAAATTTAAAAACAGCACAGAATAAATGAGAGAAAATCATCAATTTGATACTAATTCATTAAAAAAAAAAAACTCATTCGAATTTTCAAAAATTGATGTGCACTGGCTCTTGTCTAGATGCATCCTGTGTACCAGATTTCATAGGCCTGGGTCTATTAGCTTACGCGCAGTACGAACGAAAGACACCTACACACACAGAAAGACTCGCCCTTTTAAATATAGATCTATAAATTAATTTAACAATTTACCTTTGCAAAAAGAAGCAATCTTTCAATTTCTTAAACTGTTCAATAGACTAAAATCTCGCTTTGCTATAGCCCATTATGTCTTAAAAGGACGCGATTTCGTCAGAAAACACAAAATAATAAAAAAAAAAAAATCTAATTCGAATTTCGAAAAACTTGTTTCGAGGTACTGGATCATGCAAAAAAATCATGCAAAACGTTTCAATATCTTACAAACAGTGAAATAAGCAAAAAATAACATGAAAGAAACACAAAAAACAAAACATTTCGCGCAGAATTTTACACTGCAGAGCAACTTTATCAAAAAGAAATCAATAAAAATGTATTATACATATCAAAAATGACAATGAAATATGCAGTATCCCTTAATATAAATATTACTTATCCTAATAATTAAATTAACCAACTTACCTTTGCAAAATCTTAAGAACTCAAATGGTATAAACAGATTAAGAACTTAAACAGATTAAAAAATATCATGCAAAACTTTTTTATAATTAAAATTATATACATAATTAAAACATAATATTACAATGAAAGAAACAATATCCCTTGTAAAATGTTAATTATCCTAATAAAGTAATTAAACAATTTACCGTTGCAAAAAGAAACAACTTTTTAATTTCTTAAACTTTTCAGTCTCTTAAAAACAGTAACATAAGAAATACGATTAAAGATTGTTGCCAGTCCGAAATTTTAAAAGAATGAAACTATTCAAAATGATGCAATTTCATCAAAAATCTATCAACAAGAAAGGAAAATTGTTGCCAAAACTACATTTTAAAATATCTGAGATGTGAGAAGTGTATTCGAAAGCTTCATTTAAAAAATTTAAAAAAATACAAAATATTATTATTTTTCCAAAATTCCTTTTTTAAAAGGAGTCGAAAGGATTAAAGTTCAACGTGTCCAAAAATCAAAGGAAAATAAACAGCCCATTTTTTAAAATAAGTTTTTTTAAAAAAAATTCCGCTGAAAAGGTGTTAAGCTCACCTTCCTAAATAAATTCGTATTTAATCGATTTATTGAAATACGAAATTTATTTTAAGTTCGTAAAATAGCTAAGTGTCTACGCTTCACGACGATGTAAAAATGAAATGTATAGAGTGAAATCTCGCTTTCCTGTAGCCCATTATGTCTCAAAATGACGCCATTTGGTCACAAAACATAAAATAAAAAATATTCTAATTCGAATTTCAAAAAAGTCGCTTCGAGGTGCACTGGCTCTTGTGTAGATACACCTATGTACCAAATTTCATGGCCCTGGGTCTAATAGCTTACTCGCAACACGAACGAAAGACACACCCACACACACCCACACACACACACACACACACACACAGACTCTTTGTTTTATTATATGTAGAGATTATAGCACACGAACATTGTTAGGAGATATGCGCAGCGATCGTAGTGACATTCGATGAAAAAATTCATAGTACGAACGATCGTTCAGAGTACTGGAACTTCATTCTATTCGTCATTTATTGATATTAATTTAAAATATTGATTATTTCATTATTTTCATTTGTTTTTATTGAAGAATTGCATAATAAGATATATAGCAGCTGTTCTGTAGTAATCATGATGCATATTGTTACGAAATGTCCAGCTGGTGAGATAGTTTCTCTCCAAAGCGGTTTTAGGGTTGCCAAAAAATGGCAAGAGAAAGCAGGGTTGCCAGATTTGGCGCGAAATCGCTCATTTGGCGACGTATGGTTACAAAATTAGCGATATGCCGTAGATGGATAGAGAGCATTCTAGAAGGAATTCTTTCCAGTTTGGCTTAGGATGTTCTCGAAGGCAGGCCCAAAGCTACATAAACCTTGCCTGTATCCAGAGTAGCAGTCTAGTGTCGAGTTTGTCGTCGAGTGTATGGCGAGTTGGTGCATCGAGAATGTGTATTATTGAGACTATCGAGTGCATCGCGAGTTGCAGCGTGGAGAGTCTCGAGAGTACGTTGAGCTCCGAGAACGACCGAACCGAGTCGGGAGTGTACTCTAGTGCATTGCCGTGAAATTGTCTTCACAATAATAGCCTGATAGCTTGAAGTCTGTGCTACTGATTTGTTTCACCCTGTTTGTCATAGTTTCTCGACCACTGTAAACGTGTTTTTGGAGCTGTCCTGAGTAATACTGGCTAATAAATTGTTTTGTCATTTTTCATCCAAGTGTTGTCATAATCACTCCAAATCCACGAACTCGTGCACAAACGTAACAGTATAATTTCTGCAGTAATTTTTTTTTTCTAGCTACTGATGCATCACAATATGGCAAATCTTTCTCAAAGAACATCGAAAATAATAAAGAAGTGTTTTTAAGCATAACATCGTAAGATATAGAATAGAACAGATTAGACTCAACGTAATGGATAATGAATAATTTCTTCATGAATTATTAGTAAGTAATATGTAGTTTAAAAATATGAAATGAAAAGTAAGAATTAAAATTTCTGCGTCATACGTATCATATGGCGTAAAAATAAGATCTCCTATAATTTACGAAACAAACTAACAACAAAAAGACACATATTCAAAAATTTATTAATTAGATATATCATGAATTAACCCATACTTCGCCATTGTCCTAAAAATAGAATAGCACACGTAAAGGGTCTTTGTGTAAAATCCTTGAATTAATTTAATTAAAATTAAAGTTGATTTATTATTTAAGAGTGATTTAACTATATATTTGTCTTTATCGCAAGTTAGAATTGATTTAGATATTTTTTATTATTTTTTTTAAAATGGACATCTTTGCAGATTTTTTTGCTTATGTTGTCAACGTACAAGTTTATTAAAATTTTGAGCTCCAACAAAAACATATATATAAATTTACTGAGATAATATTCCCTAATTTTACACCAGTAAAAAACATTATCTAAACGTTTTACCCAAAAAGATCAATTTCCTTGCATTTTTAACTATCCTAAAAATAGAAGGACGGTAAGATACACTACTACCAAATCCCCATCAGTTTGTAATGGAGATAATCCATTCTGTCTCTGTTATACTCCAAACATTGCTATTATACAACTAACTCAGGCACTTTAATCTAGCTTGCAGGTGTATATCACGTAACAGACAGGTGTATGAAATGTGGAATGGAGGGGGCTGAGTGAATGTTTCAAACATTGACTCATGAATCAGTTTGTATTCTGAAACTCATCGAAGTAAACTATTCTATCATTCTCTCCTTTTCGCATGCTTGAATTTTAGAGAAGAATAAAATTCCAAAGACACAAAAGAAGAAACCAACTAAGAAATTCGGGAATGGGCCATTATCTCATGCAAGTGTCCACAATTTGCTGTCAATAATTACAAACCCTGAGATACATAAGATTTATTTAGATAATCTCTTTATATCTCATGAATTATTATCCGTTCTTGGAAATAAAACCTTCTCCGTTACAGGTACTGTTAGAGAACACAGAACGTCTAAATGACCCTTTATAACCTCTAAAACAATGTCAAAAATGTAACGCGCGTCTTCAGGTAGCAGTTTTGATTCAAAAAACAAAGTTGCAGCAGTTCGATAAATTGACGGTTGTGTTGTTTCAGTAATGTCGAATTTCAAGGAAGCAAAAAGTGTATCAACCGTAGGAAGAAGAGTAAAAGGTGGCAGAAAACGGGTAAAGATACCAATGTGCATTGCATTCTACAATAAATATAAAAACGGAGTTAGCCTATTTGATAATCATGCAGTAGCTAATGTTACTTCAATTCAAAGAAAGAAAGGGTACTGGCCTTTATTTGTTAATGCGTTTGAAACAGCATTTGTTGCTTCATGGAAGCACAATCAGTTATTTTGTGATGATAGTCTGAGCCGTCTTGATTTTCAAAGACACATAACAGTTGCCTAT
This sequence comes from Stegodyphus mimosarum, assembly GCA_000611955.2. Taxonomy (NCBI): domain Eukaryota; kingdom Metazoa; phylum Arthropoda; class Arachnida; order Araneae; family Eresidae; genus Stegodyphus; species Stegodyphus mimosarum. The sequence continues at coordinate 164,831 of KK121244.1, forward strand.
TTGGGACTTTGTATTCCCAGAAAACCATATTGCAGAAAACTATTGCAGAGTATTCAACAGGTTAATAAAGATTCTCTATAGCTTTAAAATGAACATCTTATTGTGAAAAACCATTAGAATAGACAAAGAAGATGTCAGCTAAAAACTTGCACATCATAACCAACAACTATCTGTAAAAACGTAACGTTGGACTATGCTTAAGGTGTTTTTTCCCATTCCACCTACGTAAGAATGATTAGCAATGGATTATACCATTGTCTCATTTTTAGTACAGGTTGTTCTGATCAAACTAATAAACATTTGTTGCGTTTTTTGATTTTATATGTATACATAGACATAGAGAAACACACATTTAAGAATTTATAAAAAAAAATATTTATATTTTCAGTGCTTTGTCAGTGGTATGATATGGGTTAAAGGCTGCTAACCAATAACAAAACGTTAAATTAAGTAACATACTGTTGACAAATTGCGACACACTGACCAGTAGAATATAAACGTAATTTATTTTTTTGAGATGGCAACAAACTGCTTTGAAATCATCGAGTCTGTTGATTAAATATGAAGTACATATATCTGAATATCAGTACACTGGTTAGTGGGATATAAAGTATTTTATTTTGCGCAGAGGCAACGGATTGCGTTTAAATCACTAAATTTGTCGATGAATTGGGTTCGTTCCAGAACAGTGTACCCCTTGGAGATATTTGAAAATTTTCGTCAAGCTTCTGCGCCAACGTCAAAAACAATTTTCGAAATTCCATTATTTCAGCGGAAATTTCGAACATCGCCAAGGGGTACTGTATTCTACAGAGAATGTCAGTTTTTTTATAATTTAAAATCAGATCCAAATCGGCAAAACCACCATCTTTGCCTAATATGAGGAATAACTTTGAGGAGAACTTTCTGAGGTTTGTTTTATATAACCATGGTAAGCACTTGAGAGCTTAACCATGGCAAAGCACTCGAGGGCTATCTGCCTAAGGGAAAGGATGCCTTCATGGAGGAATTTCTAAGGGAAACTGGCTCGTATACATGTTACACATGGGGAAAACGACGAAAACGCCCATGAAGGAAGCTCGTTCGCTGGATTCGAATCTCGGACCGAACTATCAGTGTTCAGCGAATTTAACGCTCGACGGCTGGTGGGACGACTTTATGAGTACACCTGGTTCGCATTCACGTTAAAAATGGGGAAAATGGGGAACCCACAAAAATCAACCACTCAGTCAGCCCGTTCGTCTGGATTTGAACACATAGCAAGTCGAACTACTAGTATTTAACGGTATTAACCATTCGTCCAGTAGTCAGGCAATATAATTAAAAATATTAGGCTTTTAATTCTGTTAAAATCTTCACGTTTCCTAAAGCGAAGGATTATATCAATAATTGATTACGGTTTAGTTTGTGCAATGAATTTTTGAAACCTAAGACTATTCAAGAATTTAAAAACCCATCTTAAACTGTTATCCTATTTATTAATAAAATAATTCAGTAATGATAATGTGATCTGACAACGAAGAAAAATTCATAAAAAATTCAGAGGAAAATATTACATAAACAGAAAAATTAATTAATTCGTAGACTGGCGTACCTCTAGCTGACTTTTCTATAAATCCCCCAAGAGAGTTAAGTTTCAAAGCAAACATAACCGTTTTTTCCCAATAGTAAAGACAAAATAGTTTTTGCTTTCTCAAATAAAAAATTATTCTTTAAAATAAATATAACTATAAATATTTTAAAACTTTGTGACAACAAGGGAAAACTAATTGTCATCAGAATTGTTAGAATCATTCCAAAACAAATTCAGTTGAAAAAATTTCAATTATAGAAAATCCATAAACAGATAACAAACTGAAAATTGTGCTGCAGATAGTCCTTGACTCTGTTTTTTTTTTTGTGGAGTTATGATAAATTATCGTAACTTTTTTTATCAGTAGCAAGAAAATAAACTAATGCTTTTATGAAAACATCTATTTCAGATGTTTAAGACAAGTTGTATTTAATTCCATCAGCTGTGTTTTTTAAAATTTAAAATTGAATAATATTAAATAGCACTACAACGGTTACATAAAAGTTAATATTAAATATGTATAGTTCTACGTAAATTATCAGTACCAAGAAAAAAGGAAAATACATGCTATTATTTCTGGTGCTTTTGAAATCGTTTAAAAGATAAAGCATAACAAAAAAATGAAAAAACGTCATTAAAAGTACTGAAATTTAAGTTATAGATGAAGTAAATGTTTTGAAATAATATTGGAATGAGGAGATGGAGTTGACTAGCATTCTTTTATAAAAACATAAACTCAAGAATGTAACAGCCAACATATTATTCTAATTGAAAGCATCAGAACCATGAGGCCCACCAGCGGCCGAGCGGTAAAGACGCTGAACACTGGTAGTTCGGTCCGAGGTTCGAATCCCGCGAACGGGCTGGCTGCATGGGCGTTTTCGTGGTTTTCCCCATGTGTAACTTGTATACGAGCCAGTTTCCCTTAGAAAGTCCTCCACGAAGGCATCCCTCCCTTTAGGCAGATAGCCCTCGTGTGCTTTGCCATAATTGAATAACCTAACCTAACCTAACCATCAGAACCATGAACTACTAATGCCACACATATTCAATTAAATATTTTTTGGGGGTACGAGGATCTCAACACAAAGCACGTACGTAAGCCTTACATTCTGTCCGCCCCAAAATGAAATTTAAACATCCTGAATAGAATGATCAATCTTAATTTAAAGCACCTTTCTCCAAGTATTGAAGAATCAGGGTTCCACTTGGCAAGGAAGACGATGTTGCACCTGGGCATCTTTCAAAAATTCCATCTGTAATATAGTAGACTTGACCTTGTAACACTCGGTTCCGATTTAACGAACACTAGTAAATGGTACCTTGAATTTTGGAGATAGTTGTCATTTTCTTTTTCTATAGTCGTGGAATATGGTATCTACTACCTTGAATGAAAGGGATCTGCGATGGTGATCAGATCTATGTTTGTTCGCCAAATGTATTTCATACACACAATTTCGTACCAATAATTTGTGGCTTTGGCCCAGTCCAGCGATAAAATGTCATACTATCTTCGAATGATGTGTTACAAATGAAGCTACCAATGTAAATTCTCAAGGAAGGTATCGCTCGTACCCATCAAAGAAATAAACTGTTAATCTCCTGATGGAATTTTGTGTCCTAGTATTAACTACCAGTAATGCGTTTGGCAGTGTTTCGTCCCAGTTACATGAATTTTTTCAATCAACTTTTCAAGTTGACTCAATGACCTTTGGCTCGTTCTATTCGGCTGTTAGCATGAGGCGAAAAAAATATGTTGTTCATTGTGCGAATCGACATATTTGCGTAAGCAGTTGTGTGTGACGTTTCGTGGTTTCTGTTCCTCTACCTGATAAATATGCATTCTGTAGTCCATATCGAAGTATAATGTTTTGATACAGATATCGGTCACTGTATACGAGGGGAGAGATATAGACGGGGTTTCAACCGCCGCATAACATGTGGTCTGGTCTTTCTGGAGACACATATTAGTGTTCGCGAATTTGAATTGAGGCAAGCACATGATATGATCAACAGATACAGTATCCTGCAATGTTATTGAATTTGCAATCGCTGCAATTAGTCGCAGCCGTTAAAAGTTCGGCGGTTGACAATTTAACATTTGTGACAAATTAGGACGTATATTTTACAATCTTTTGATATATTTGGCCTCCAGTAGCGTTGTTGTAAATGATGAAGTTCCTTTTTTGGTTTCTATATGCTCGACATTATCATGACAAGCACAAAAGTTTTATTATTGCATTGCCTTTAGAATATTCTTACTGATTCCGCACAAGCTATTGTTATCCATATTCAAATTTTGTTTAACCGACAATGTGTTTTTGCTATCCTTCTTTCAGCAAGCGAAAAATATACTGACAAAAGTCATTACACATCTGTTTTGCAGAATTTTCTGATTCATAGCTTGCAGGTCCAGAGCACAGTTGTAAAGTCGCATTGAACAAAATATTCCAAACATCGCGTAAATTTGCGATTGACTACGGATTTCGCGACAACATATACAATTGTATAGTTACCCGTGATCAGCTGAAACCTGTGGCCAAGAAGGTATTGGCGAAATTTCTCAGTTGAGTATCGTATATACTGTTGACTGTTGTCGGAGGAAGAGGGCGCAGTCTATTTAACATACGCCAGCCAGTTTTACACTACATCCGTCGCTACCGAGTGGGAGAGCGCCTGTAGGCAGGCAATTGTTTGCAGTACATCCATATTTGTATTTCTATTGTTCGTCTGGTAGCAGGCAGCTATACATCTATAGGTATATGCTTACACTGAATGTGACTAAACGTACATACATAATAAATGTACAAATGAATATTGTAACACACAAAAGGATTCAATAATGTAAACCAGCAAAAATATACAGAATTCATAGAATAGAAAACAATATGTTAAGTACGTTTAATGTATTGCAGTACACTTCAAATGTGCTGTGGTAGCATGTTTCAGCATCTTTTAAACTGCGTGAGTTAATTAACATATCTTTAAAATTATCTATTAAACTATTAATCTTTTAAACTGCGTATGCATATTTAGCGTACGGGCATTTTCTATCCTGATCTTGAGATAAAACTGCATAGTCCAGAACGGTGTCCATCAAAAACATCGGGGTGAAAACAAAGCAAGAATTACTGGTCTTTTAGATATAATAGCATAATTACGAATGTGCTGGCTAAATTGGTTGGTAAATCTAAAGAAATCACAGACTTCATGAACTGATTTGAGAGTCGAACAACGTTCACCTGAGGCTGTGCGACCGAAATGAGGAAACATCATCTTCAGAAAGGATTCGATCAAAGAAGAGAGCTTTTGAGTAGTGCAAATTACGATTTTTCTTGTTTTAGTCTGGTTTAATTAATTAGCGCAAAGCACACATGAGCTATCTGCCTAAGTGGGATGCTTTTGCAGAGGAGATTCTAAAGGAAACTGAATTGTGCCGACGTTACACATGAGGAAAACCACCAAACGCCCATGTAGTCAACCAGTTAGCCTGGATTCGAACCCAGGTCGGAACAATTCTGTTCAGCGGTTTTACCTCTTTGGCATTGTTCGATACGATTTTTCTGGAGTCAACGTTCTGAAATTAACTCGTAAAGCCTTATGAGTTGCTTCTAGGATTATACAAAACTCTTTCAAATGGTAACTGAAGACAGCATGTGAAATTAAATTATCGTAAATTTCTGCGGTGCAAAACGACACTAAGCAATTTAATCACTTTTATCATTGTAAATAAATTATTGTTAGTACCAAATGGCATTAATAATGCGCCGCAGGAGTGACAAAACCAGTTTTGTACGTCTGAATAATAATGGCATATAATGCGAATATTACATCCATTGTAGAATTGTAGCTTTTGTCTCCGGTGCGTTTAGTGACGTCCTCCATCTCATAGACTAGATGCGGTTACGTCTGTGTACTAGAATAAATAGTACCTAGAAATTCCATTGTAACTCATCTAGGGGTAATTTTATGGAAGGGTATCTTCATGATGAAACCACGAGCGGCATAAGGCGAATTGGATGGGGACAGATTCCATATTTCAATCACCTGCGAATCTGAATGTTTAAAAATTGGCGATGAGGTTCCAAAAGACGAATTGGTCCATATCTAATGGATGTGTCATGTTTTAATTCTTTTTGAACTCCGCATATGACCATAATCTAATATTATGATAATCAAAATAAAATAAGTGAACAAATTTTCCAGAGCTTATTGCATCGTAGATAATCCTGCAGATTTAGGAATGTGTTTTGTTTTAGAAGGAAATATACTTAGCTTCTGCCAAAACAACAACATCTACTGGCGGTAATGGAAGTTTGCTTGAAGTCATACAGTTTTCTCTACGTTTCGGTGAGTGAAGACATTCGTATAAGCAATGCTCAGCTGAGGCATAAGGGTATAATGATCCGTTAGGGTCGTAATTGCATTTAACTTGGACCTGCTACTGGCAATCGAATCCGAGAATAATTGAAAATGAAGGCTGGGTGCAAATCCCAAATTTGGCCATTATATGTTATATGTTAACAATTACATTAATGTTCAAAGAAATTCAATCGATGAGCTTTATTTTGGGGTCGACAACATAAAACTCTTCGTCAGTGCACCGGTGAAAAACGAGATCATAAGTTTGTGGAATTATGGTGATGTCTTCACACGGATCACACACAGAGCTTGCACTAATCCTGCTGGCTGCGCCATACGAAGGAAAGTAATGTATTGAAATAGAGAGATGAAGTTAACTAGTATGATTTTATTAAAACGCAAACACAATTCTATAATGAAACAACAACATTTTATTCTAACTGACAGTAACAGAACTAAGTTGTTGTCACACATATTCAGGTAAATGTTTCTCTTTTGTGTCCTCGCAATGCAAAATACAACCGCGAGCCCTACCAAGATCTATAAAAATTCGCTTCTCAGTAGTTCTATGAAAACATTTTTAAATGAACCGCCAACAATTTTAGTACGGACGACAAATTTTATATAAATAAGAAACATCAGAAAGATTTAAAACATACTCAACTGTAATGATTAGAAAAATTTCGCTGAGTTATTATTCAAAACATTTGAATAGTACCCATTAAATTGCTCGCGAATTTCTTTTTTTAAAAAGATTTTCTCTCTTGAGTTCACTTTTACTTTCTTATTAACTTTTATTTGAATTTACTCTTTAAATTTTTGTCTATTTATTTCTAAACGATTGTTTAACAAATGAACCAGCAAGGTTTCAGTGGAAGTAAAGAAAGCGCGTGTTTTATTTTTCTCTAAGAAATTAGCAAATATGTCCAATTCTAGCCTATTTGGAAAATCTAGAAAAGCTTTGATATATTCGCTGCGTTACTCCTAATAATAATTTCATGAAATATTAAACATGCCTATCAGTTATATGTTTTACTTGCATATCATATTCCCTTTATTCAACAATACTATTTAATTCATTTCTTTTTTCCATACATTTCTCAATTTTCAAAAGCAAAATATATGAATATTCGAGTTCTTATTTGCTTGTATTTCATATCACATTAAAGAGGTCATAATAATAAAACAATTTCATTTTTTTTTTAGTAATAATTTTAAAATGAAAAATGTATGTTCTAATTAATCCAATTCAGATATGAGAACAAACCTGCCTTTTTTACAGCATAATTAATTTTAATTGAATAAAATACGTACCTTAATAATTATTATATTTAATATAGTTTAGAAGCAAGTATTAATTGTCCATTAATTGTCCATAGCATATTTAAGTGCAAGTTGAATATTTTTATTTATTCAACAATAGTATTTAATTATAAATTACTGAATACTTTAAAAAACCAAAAATAAGTTAAATACAACTTGGTAAATTTGAATCTTAGAAAGATATATTGTAAAAGGAAAGCAATGAAAGCAACGTTCAGGTTTTTCTTTCTGTTTTTCAGTAGCAAAATGCATTGAAAAGGTAACTATCCTAAGGTTGGGACTTCTCTTCTTTAATTAAATAACATCTGATTTAAAGAAGTCTGCAGCTTCTGCACGAAAACATCACATAGTTTAGTTGCGCTTAAAAGTGAAAAACTGAGTTTTTGTGACTTGGAAAATAATGACAATACGAAAGAAATGATGAAAGTGTATGATGGTGATTGCTCAGAAAGGAGTATACTCAGATTATACGTATCCTCCAGCGGTGAAGAAGTTTAGTCAAATGTTCTCAAGTGACTGACTTGACTATATGCATGGGAAATAGAAATTTCTGCAGAAGTATAATATAGCTTGCTCCACGATGAAAACAGTATTCTATCACTAATGGTAAAAACTGCAAAACCTAGTTTCACTGAGAATAGGTCATGTTTTCCCTGCGTTTAACGGTTTAGCGAAAATATTAATATGCTTTAATTTTTTATTATTCCTCATATACTAATAAATAACTGAGAACACGCCGGTATACATACATACACACACGCATATATATATATATATATAAACTTGGCAGCCGAGTAAGATTAAATATTCAATTTTATTTCAAATGACATTTGTAGCGAACATTTACTTGGCACTGTAACTTTGACTATTCAAGAATATTTGTATTTTTGAATATTGTTGCGACAGGAAGAAAGCGGAACGAAAATAGCGGCCAATCGGCAACAGAAGTACAAGCAGAAGTGCGCAGTTATATAATATAGAGGATCACCAAGAGATTGCTTCGGTTCTGGTTGTTTTTATTAAAATTTAGTTCTCGAAATTTTGAGTCAGGCCTCGAAATATCTACGTCATCAGCGTATGCAAGCCATGCGACATAGACTGATCTAGAAATACGGAGTCCAAAAAAGTTATTACTATTTTCAGAATAGAGAGATGAAATACCCAAATAAAAAATGAAAAATTAAGAGGCTGTTACAAAATTTAAATTATAAAGTTGATTCACATATTTTTTATTAGTCGAAAGGAGCAATTTGCGAAGAAGGACTATTAATTTCGTTTTTCGCATTTTGCCTTGATAACGGCACCTACATCCATCAAATTTTGAATAACGTGATCCTCTTGCAAATATGGGCATCTGGAAGCCCAAATTTGAAATTTGGAATTTGTTTTGTTGTCTATTTCATATTTTGTAAAACGTTAACAATTTTTTTTAACAAACTCAAGGATTTCAAAGCGAGCAATGGCAACGTTGTACAGAAAAAAATATTTTTATCACCAGCGCGCCAGACTGTGTATCGAAATTCTAAAGATATGCTCATTTTAAAAACTTTTTTGCGAAGTTTCTCTTGAAATGATTTTTTTTTTTGAGTTAAGTGCGAAGAACATGATATTTGATAAATACAGGTAACACACAAAAATGCTAAAAAACGTCCCTTTGGATGTCATTTTAACTCTGAAGAACTTTCAGATTTAATTTATTTTTAAAAAATTTTCTTAAATATTCTTATAATTTTTATGTGTGATAAAAACGTTAGAAAAATGGGCAAAAATTATACTAACCTTCTAACGCCAAGGCTGTATTTACAATAACTGAAGAAAAAAGGACAGCTGCAGGGAACATAATGTCATTTCCTAGAGAACAAAAAAAGAGACTTAACTTAAGAAACCAATATTTGTATATTCCTTCTAATTTATAATTGTTATATACATAAGATTAAAAAATCTTGGTAAATAACATTTCTTTCAACAGAAAACAGCAAGTGTGTCAATGACAGGACTATTTGCAATATTTTTATGCAAATCAAGTATTCTTTCTAGTAGGTCAACTTGAAAACTTCGAATGGTCTGCAGAACATCTCTACAGTAAACTCCGCTTAAATGAGAAGATTAAGGGGAAAAGTACTGAATTATTAAGTCCAAAAACTTGTGGCATCCAACTATTTTGTTGTTTCATTCCTCAAACTTTTGCGTGCCGTCCGGGTTTGTAACAGAATGAACGCACAGAGAAACGATGATAACTTTATAAAATTTATTTTTATCTAAAGAAACACTTCACTGTTCTGGGACATTCCACAAAAACACCGGAACAGCTCCTCACAGTACCACAGAACTCAATCAGTAGTTACACTTCAAACTTCAGGAATATTAAACGTAACAGAATGCAAGGGGAAACTTCTCCAAAGTTGCTCTGAGCTAACGAATAACAGCTGTCATTGAGAAACTGATGCTTTATTTGTCTTAGAGTATAGTTTTTAAGCGGTCGCAGAGATATTTCTAGTACTTTCTGCTTCTCGAAATTACTGGAAGGCGTATGAGGGCCTAATTACGGTTACAGCTACATAGAGCATCAATTATAGTTATTCAGTTGCAATAACCGTTATAGATATACATGCACAGACAAAATGTCACCAAATTGTGACCATATTTGGCGACTATTTGATATATGTTTGTTATGGCGACTATTTGATATATGTTTGATATATGTGTGTGTGTTCCCCTTGACATATATATATATAGTTTGTTCCCCTTGACAAGTCAATCATATGCGATCAATGACCTTAACTATCTTTCCAGTTTTTAAAATTTATACTTTTGGATTAAGTATTTTTGCAATTCAGGTTTTTTCTTTACAGATTTTAAATGGTTTTATTGTAATAGAGGACTAGATTATGCTGATTTAAAATGCTAGCACTATTGTAATATCCGCCTGCTTTAAATATATTACCTCTAAGATACGTTTAAAATTTTAAATAAGATTTTCTCGCCGATTTAAGGCTAACCTAAGTAATAGAGATGATTAATAATATCTAACTAATAGTTTACGATAGCACACTTACATTCCATGACTGAACACAATTACATTTCCAGCATTGAACTTTAAATTTTGCAGATAAGTAAGCTTATTTTAATTTCATTCCTGACTTTGATCTTAAAATATAAATTACTACTTTTTATTAAACATTCATTCAGTTAATGATTTTATTTTGATTTTGAATTTTTATTTTAAACAATGTATTACTTTTGTTTTTACTTTTAATTTTGAGTTTAAAAATGAGAATGTCGAGGTATTTTTTTAAGTAAGGATCTCGTTAAGAGCTGTTCTTAACGAGCAACTTAAATGGAAAAGAATATGAAGGTTGCTACTTATATTACTGGCCTATTAACGAAAAAAAAACAAATGTTTACGATCGAAATTGGTTATATTGTTTTCCAATTTTTTTCCATGAAGATCAATACGCTTTTGCATGCGTTGGAACAAATTTTCGAAGCACCTTCTCCACTCCGATTGAGGTAACTACAAAATATACGTTTTGAATGCCTAAACTGCTTCTTCGGAAGTCGCAAGTCGCTGACCGCGTAATTTATTTTTCAAGTGCGGGAATAGAAATAACGTCATCGAGTGCCACATCAGGTTTGTACGGCGGATGAACCACCAATTCGATATTTTGGCCTGTAAAAAATTCCTTTGTTTGAGTCGATGTGTGAGAGCTCGCTGTGTCATGATAAAGAATAATTGGCCACTTTTTTTTTTCCGAATTTCTCCCATCACTTCTGGCAAACAAATGGCAGTGTACCATCATTCGGAGTTGACCCAATTGACCGGAATTAAAACATTTTGTTGTGTAAAAACACAACCGCTAGAAATAAAGAAAACAACAGATAAAGCATCTTATTTCCTATGTCCCGCATTACTGGGAAATTTATGTCAAAATTATTATAAATTATTCGTATTCATATTCATTTAAGTAGGTGTTTTACTTTACCGTGAAACATATTTATGTTACTTGCCATGAGTTTTAAGAGGTTTTCTAATTTTAAATAAATACCGAAGTTTCACTCTGCAGTTATTGAATTCCAGATGAAAATGGTTCAGCTGTAATGGGAAATATGTCGGAGTGAATAGAATAGAATGTTGCACACTGCGAAAAAAAAGGGTGCGTTTCTATTTCTCCCTTTCTACTGGGCCGATTGATGAAATTCAAATTGCGTTTTCATGTCTCGAAAGCCCGACTTAGGATATACAGTCTTAGACAAAATAAACGACGCACCAAGAAGAAGTTATCCGAATGGGACGAAAATCGGTAGAAGTGATGTACATGTACAGAAAAACAAATGATTACAGTTTGAGAAAAATTGGATGATTTATGGAAAAGTCAGTAACGCATTTCTCCACCTCTGGCCTTATGCAAGCAGTTATTCGGTTTGGCATCGATTGATAGAGGTTGCGAATGTCCTCCTGAGGAATATCGTGCAAAATTCTGTCCAACTGGCGCGTTAGATCGTCAACATCCCGAGATGGCTGGAGGGCCCTGCCCATAATGCTCCAGATGTGTTCAATAGGAGAAAGAGCCGGCGACCTTGCTTGCCAAGGTAATGTTTGGCAAGCACTAAGGCAAGTAATGGATACATGTGCAGTGTAGGGGCGAGCATTATCTTGCTGAAATGTAAACCCAGGGTGGCGTGAAATGAAGGGCAACACAACGGGCCTTAGAACTTCGTCGACGTACCGCTGTGCTGTAAGGTTGCGACGTATGACAACCAAAGGGTTCCTACTATGAAATGAAATGGCAGCTCAGACCATCACTCCTGGTTGTCGGCCTGTCTGCCTGAAGATAGTCAGCTTGGTATCACACCGCTGTCCGGGGCATCTCCAGACTCGCCTTCGCTAGTCATCGGGGCTCAGTTCAAAGTGGGACTCATCACTGAAGACTACTCTACTCCAGTTAATGGCATTCTAGTGCGAATGAGCCCGACATCACTGTAAACGGGATTGACGTTGTACAGAGCTCAATGGTAGTCTGCGCAAGGGGCGCCTGGACCTCAGCCACCTTTCTGTGAGCCGTCAATGAATGGTCCTTGCTGTCACTGAAGCACTAGTTGCATGTACATTCGATCATAATGATGCATCTGGGGCTGTGAGTGCCACTCTGACGATTGCTCGGTCTTCACGTTCTGTCGTTTCTCTACGCCTACCCCTTCCTTTTTGATGCTGTGTGCGGCCACAGTTCACCCATTCCTGCCAACATCGTCTAATACTGGAATCGCTCCTGCTCAAATGTCGAGCTATTCGCCGATAAAACCAACCGGCTTCTTTGAGCCCAACTACACGACCTGTCTCAAATTCTGACATCTGGGCATATAGTTCGCGCACCTGTATGCGAGGCATAGTTACTGTCTGCCAGAGTACACAGAATGAAATTCGTGAGGAATATATGACCTGGAATCGTGATTTCTCCTCTTAAATATCCTGCCAGTTGCGCAGATCAGATGCGCTGCAGCGACAACCGTTCATTCATTGGCAGCCAAAATCTAAAATTTTGCGGTTTCCGAAGAAACCTATATGCATATCAATTTGTGTCCCATTTGCTTTATATCTCCTCGGTGCGTCTTGGTGTGCCGTTTTTTTTTTTTTTTTTTTT
>KK121244.1:177748-189201 GCA_000611955.2 Stegodyphus mimosarum
TCTAAGAGTGTATATTAGATTTATATATAGCATTGCCCTAACATAGATATTTTGACACAAAATCGAACTTTTTCCGAAATAACATAACCATTTTTTTTTCATATATCGATTCTACGACTCAGATTATGCCTAAATGTTAAATTTTGTAATTTTTTTTGAGAAATTGACCTAGAAATTTAAAAATTGATAATGGTGGATATTTTCAGTTTGCACCAAGAATAATTCGCTAGGCGATCTTCTTAAATTATAGCAACCTATTTTCCTTTCCTTTTTTTCGTTGTCCAGGAGCGGAAAAATGTTGTCATTCACACTTTCAAATAATTTTAATAGCGTACGTAAACCACATTTTCGTTATTATCGCTTACAATAAATACGCCACATATTCAAAATTCGCCAAAATGTAAATTATGTATATCTCAGGAAATTCTGAATAAAAATCTCTAATTTTTTGCAGGTATGCTTAAAAATACATATAATTTAAGGTGATGGCAAAAATTTTATAGGTTTTAAGTCAAAATATTTTTTAAAAATTTATAAAAATTATTTAAAAATTCAAATTTGAAAAATAAATCATAAAAAAATTGGAAAATTTTATTTGGAATGAACCTATATTTCAAAATACGAAAGGAAGAATAAAGTAAGTTTGAAAAAACAGATATTAATAAATGTATACCGAATTCAATTAACACTGAGGAGCTAAAATTTTGAGAGAAATTTTTTTAAAAACTACTCGTGCGATTTTTACAGAACTTGGCAGTTTGGCATAATTTGTGTCGTAGAATCGACATATGGAAAAAACAACGGCATGTGATTTCAGAAAAAGTCCGATTTTTTGTCAAAATACCTATATTAGAACAATGCTATATATAAATTTAATATATATCCCAAGTCGCGTTCTCGAGACATGAAAAACGCAAGCTGAACTTCGTCAAGCGGGCCAGTAGACTGAAAGATATAGAACTGCCCCCTTGTTTTTTCGCTGTGTACATCAGTGTTTTAGAACAGAAAAGCTCCATGGAAATATTTTTAATTTTTATTTTAATTTTAACTATATGTTTACACTAAATAAACTTTCATATGAATGTACTAGTAGTTTTAATAGTTTTACAGACTTTGTGTAAAGTATTTTAAAGTCTGTGTATTTTAAAGTCTTTTTATTCGGTGCATTAAGTTCCCACAGCGATTTTTAACAATCCATCTTGTCTATTATTGACGTAGCCACTGTTAGTTATTTTGTTTTAGCTTCTTCTAGGTATTATTTCGTATTTCGTGTTATTTTCTCTGTTACTGGAAGCAAAAAGGCATTATCTTTCGCTTTCATTTTGATAAAGGAGAACATGCAAACATTTCGAACTAATAAAAACTCCACTTGAACGCTTTTAGCTGGGTGTATAAAGTTTCTATTAAAACATGTACTTTGTGTATTCTTGTTTCTCTTATTCTCTCTTCTTTTCGCAGTTGGTCACGGCGAACTACTTTTAGAGTTAATAACTATATGGTCAATACTTATATATACACTCACATTGATATTTCCATTTTTTTTACCTTTTTAACTCAAAATTCATTAATGAAAACAATTTATGGTTTCGAATCAAGTGCTTAACATACATTTTAGCAAATTATTAAAATTAAAGCTGTTACAATAAAAGTTTCTTTCTTGTATAATAAATTCTTTTTTATCTCTTTTGTGTTTGAACGATATTATATTTCTTAAATCGTTACTGATTTTGACATTTTCAATTTATGTTTTCAGAAGAAGGATTCTTTTGGAGTAAACTTTCTATTTCCAGAATAAGGAAAGAACTCTTAAATAATTCCTTATCTTGACTATTATAAGAAAAAGCAAGGTAGATTATGAGAATTTTAGTTTTAATTGAAGAATATTGTTTTAATATATTTTTTCCTCCAATTCGTATACGAATTTGTAAGCTTTTACTTGATCTGTCCAGTAACCCTAACAGACTTGAAGCGAATCGCTATGTCTGAAGCAACGACAAAAACTTGAGAAGGTTTATCCTTTTTATTTAAACAGAATTTAGAACACACATGCGCTCTTGGTGATACAACTAAACAGAACAAATTTCATTTCAACGCAGAACAGTAGTCAAAGACTACAATCAAATATTACTATCAGCCGGGTCAGTAACTCTACAGACGGCATAATTCGCAAGTGCACACCGCTAACGCCACTGAGGGAGGTATATATGTATAAATGCTGCTGCCATTTTAGTAAAAATCTCATAATGCTTTCATATCAATAAGTTTATTTAATCATTAACATTTCACTTTTGAGAAACTTATCACGCAATGATATTCGAATTAGTCTTCGTGGCTATATTATCACTGTTTATATCGAGAAAGTGATTCAAAACTCCTTAGGATTAAGAGTATCCAAGTGTACATTTTTTATTGAGCTGAGAATAACTGGAAGTGTTACAATAAATCTAATATTTCCTTATATGAATGTCTGCATGCCTTTGATTTTGAAAGTTTAGGATTCAAAATAGATTTTGTGAATGATCTGATTATTCCCATTGTTTACATTAAAAGTTATATACGAATAAATTCAATATTTTCGTTGTGAATAAGGTAAATTCATTCCGTTCGAAAGTGTTTCTTGTGCAAACAATATATTTAATAGTGATTAATTATCAATACGAAATTTAACACACCAAGTATAGGAATGCAAATTGGAAAAATTCACTTTGAATACAACTGTGCATTAGCTATTATTATGCAACATATTTTTAGACTTCTTCTATTTACATACATAGTTATGCTTATATTTAATATAACTTTGCACTAATAAGTTTCACAAGAAATCCACAAGGCTTGAATTGTTTTGTGAAGGAAATTCCGTAACAAAGCATTTTCAACCATCTTTCTTAAAGCACGGCAAAGGTCATGTGAAATAACAGAAATATTACTGAGAGTCCATCGCTCCATTCCAGTGGCCACTCCTTCGGTCGCTAATCAGACGTGCGCTTACGAAATATGCCTACTGGAGCGTCAAAATCAAAATATCGGCAGCGATCACAGACATAGACGAATAGGTCAAGGTTTCTCAAACTGTGGTACATGTACCACTAATGATACACTGCGCAAAAAAATGGGACAGCTCTATATCTCACGTTCAACTGGGCCAATTGACAAAATTCAAATTGAGTTTTTCATATCCCAAAAGCCCGACTTAGGATACATATATTAGATTTATATATAACATTGTTCTAATATAAGTATTTTACGCAAAATCGGACTTTTTCTGAAATGACATGCCGATTTTTTTCCATAGTTCTATTCTACGACTCAAATTATGTCAAAGTTTTTAAAAATAGCACGAATAGTTTTTAAAAATTAGCTCTGAAAATTTTAGCTCTCAATGTTAATTGAATGTCATATATATTTATTAATATCTCATTTTTTTAAACTTATTTGATTCTTCCTTTCACATTTCGAAATTTAGGGTCACTCCAAATAAAATTTGCCCACTTTTTATGATTTAATTTAAAAATTTGTACTTTTAAATAATTTTATAAATTTTTCGAACAAAATTTTGAATCATATTTTATAAAATTTTTACCATCATTTTAAAG
This sequence comes from Stegodyphus mimosarum, assembly GCA_000611955.2. NCBI lineage: Eukaryota > Metazoa > Arthropoda > Arachnida > Araneae > Eresidae > Stegodyphus > Stegodyphus mimosarum. Next base: position 181,342 of record KK121244.1, read on the forward strand.
CAAACGTATTTCTAAGCTTACCTGCAAGAAATTAGAGTTACTATTCAAAAGTTACTAAGATTTACGTGAATTTGCATTTTGGCGGGTTTTGAAATTTGGCGTATTTTTATAAGTGATAATAACGAAAATGTGGCTTATGCACTTTGTTAAAATTATTTGAAACAATGAACGATGAGCCTTTTTCCTTTCGCACATTAGTGTAAAGAAACGTAAATTACGTAGGTCACTATAAAATAAGAACTTTGTGAAGTGAATTATTCTTGGCGCAAACTGAAAAAAAAAACGCGCCGAGATAATTTTTTTAAATTTCTACTTACGTTTCTCAGGAAAAATTAGAAAATTCAATATCTAGGTATAAATTGAGTCGTAGAATTGAAATAGCGAAACATTTGGTAGGTTATTTCAGAAAAAATCCGATTTTGTGTCAAAATAACTGTTAGAACAGTCCTATACATAAATCCAATATATGTCCTAAGACACGCTTTCGAGACACGGAAAACGCAAGTTAAATTTTGACAATCGGTTCAGTAAAACGGGAAACATAGAACTGCCCCCCCTTTTTTTTTTTTTTTTTTTTTTTATTTTTTTTTTTGCATAGTGTACTTTACATTATTTTTGGTGGTACAGTTTCGACATTTGGCTTTGTCAAATAACGCTGTTTCTCGAAGAATAAAAGAAACTTCAGTTCAGCAAAGAAAACAATCGAAAATATAGAGCAAAAAGAAACATATATTATGATTCAGTTCAATAAAAGTACAGACGTAGCGATTTTGCACAGCTTATAGCTTATATTCGATTTGAAAGAGAAGAAGTTATAGACGAAGAATTCTTATGCTGGGAGTTTATTCCAAATCATACCACTGTAGATACATTATCACTGGCCATGAAATAAATTGAAAAAAAATAGGAATGTGTGCTGATACTGCTCGCTCAATAGCATACTGTCGCGGCGAAATTTTGCCAAAATTAAAGAAGTTACTGGAGAAGCTGTGTCCACACATTGCAGCATACATCATGAAGCATTAGCAACCAAAACAATGCCTTTGGAACTAAAGACTGTTTTAAATCAATCTATGAAGGAAATGAATGTTTTTATAAATTGAGCCTTTAGTTCACTACTATTTACAATTTTAATGAGATGTAAATACTATTCACAGTGTGCAATGAAAGCTACTTCCTTCTCTACTACTTGCGGTAATTGTCAAGAGAAAGGTTTATTTTCAACTAGACTCTCTAATTTACGTTGATTAAATTTCCTTTACGAATATAGTTGGAAAATGCTTTATCCTTTGAGTTTTAAATTCGTTGAACCGTTATGTCGGTGAACTTTAAAATGTTTTATTCTTTGATTAGAAACGCACCATTTAGGATGTGTTGATTCTGAACCAGAAAATGCTTTTATAATGGTCTATATATTTATTATTCTTATCCATCCGGTACAAAACTTAAAAATTTTGAGAACCCCTTGTATAGCTATAAGTATCGGAGCTGGCAGGAAACTAAGACGTAGCGCGTACGTAACGACAGACGCACGCTCTTTCTTAAAATCCCAAAACCTCAGTTTAAACAATTGGCTAACTAATTTACATTCCTCTGAGGAATATGGAAAGGAGAATCTATAATGAAAACTGGATAAATAATCATAATAATTGGCTAATTTAAATAATAATCTCACAAATTTTGTTATTAATTTCGAATCTTGGAAAGTATAGATTCATTGATTATTTGTAAATTGTCAATTAGTTTCTATAGTTCCTCACTTTTACGCTGTCAAATTAAGTGTCGAGGATCATAGTGAGCTGCTAAACGAAAAATGGCTTAAGTCCAAGAAGAGAAACGTAAACTGAAGAAGGGTTAATGACCCTTTATTCACTCAAAATAAGATTAACAGTCGGCCCCTTTCTTTGGACGTACAGCGAAGCCTCCACTTGGGCTTAAAATCAAAAGTAAGAAATAAGAACTAACTAATGACTAACTAAGAGATTTATCCGAAGCAAACACAGTTCTAAGTTATTGGGCCCGTAATATTAAAATAGCCAGCGAACTATCAAAAGGCACGTAATACGGCCGAGCGTAACAACAGCTGAGAGAGACGTAGTCCAAAGCAAACGCGCGCTGCTCCGGAATCCCAACTCTCTCTGTCGATGTCAGTTGAACTTGACTTAAATACTATTCTCCTTCTCATTTGCATTTAACGCGATTCTAAAAATTCATTCTGGTAGGGATTGTAAGTTGAAGCTAGGTAAGACAGGAAAGCTGCATTGACTTCAAAATAACTGTTATAAAACTAAAAATATACCTTACAAGTTTGAATTAGAATATCTGTGCTTCATTCGATGTTCTTAAACCGAAATTTCTTAATGCAGACTTTTTTTGTAGAGCTTTTCGAAAAATACATAAAATCTTTAGCAAACTTCGATAAATTATTTCTAATTATCGCGTAGTGTATTATATGAAATACACAAAAATTCATCTGGGTTTGAATCACCTACTGCGACGACTTTTACTTTTTATATACCTGCATTGAAGATGGTAATACATCGTAAATGCATTAAAAGAGAACGTAATCAAAATATTAATTTCACACATAATCGGAGGCCTGGATTTTCTAAATTTGAGCTTTCACTACGCTTTACGGTTGCATTCATTTCCTAAGAATGAGTCCCAAAGGATCTTTAAGGCCCTTTGCTGAATCTTCATTAGCTCTTTCAGTTAGTCTAGCAAGATCTTTGGCAATCAGAGCTGGCGAGAGATAGCAGAATCGAATCCCACGCTTGGGCATTGGAAATAAAACGTTGCAACTACCTACCTAATCATAGATTAAGTCAGATATTAGGTCAGATTCTGATGCTCCCTTGGGCAATCTGTAGAGGCAAGAACTTAGAACGAAGTTAACGATCTGAAGTATTGTTCGCTCAACTAACAGTATTTAAGGAATGAGATTCTTAGGGTAATGAATAGCTCTTCTTCCAATTTCCAGTAATAGCTTCTGTAGACGAAAAGAGCTTACGCGATGAGTGAAGAGATAAAGAGGGTAATAAGTTTTAGTGAACAATGAATAGGTTATTCATTATATCTTTCTAAATTAAAAATGGATGCAGGAGTACTTTGTCACAAAATTAGTATTTAGGAAATAGACATACTGCATAAAACACTGGATTCTTTATTGTCTGTTTCATTTATAATACGAGGCCGAATTTTTATGTGTTTTGTTTAATTGCTGTTTATATTTACTGAACATAGGATATAAGTTATATCATTGTAATAGCTTTCGATACTTAAACAGATGCTTTTTCTAAGCGATAATGGACTGACCAATGACACAGATAAGTTAACAAACAAAAAAATCTGAAAGTTTTCAGATTTTATATTACACACAAAAAGGCGTTTTTTAACGTTTTGTGCGTTACCTTTACTTATAAAATATCATATTCTTCGCCCTTAAAGCATAAAATTAATTCAACAGCAATATAAAAAATGTTTAAAAAAGAGTATATTTTTAGAATTTACGATAGACAGTCTAGCGTGCAGGAGATAAAAATGTTTATTTTACATAAAGTGTTGCCATTGTTCTCTTTGAAGTCGTTGAGTTTGTTAATGAAAAATATGTTAAAGTTTCACAAAATATGAAACAGATAACAAAACAAATTTACGATTTGGGCTTCCAGATGCCAATATTTGAGTGGAGAGCTACGATATTCAAAATTTGATGTAATGCGAGAAACATACATGCATTCATGCATATTCTTCATTATTTAATTTCTTTAAATATAATGCACGTCTCATATGAAGGCAACAATTGGAAAATAAAAACACCGTTTTAAAGTGGGCGACGCAACGTGGTAAAACGAAATTAATAGCTCTTCTGGGCAAATTGCCTCTTTGAGCTAAAACGTCATATATTTATATTCGTAATTATATATATATATAGAGAGAGATATATATATAGATGTAGATAGATAGATAGATCGACAGACAGGCATATAGATATATAATAGATACAAAAAACGAAGTAATAAACAAATTAATCTTACCTATGTATCTGGCATTTGCTGAAGAAGTGCGAATTTTGTTTAAAGGAATGATGAAATATATAATAAACGCCTAGACAAAGTTAAACGTCAATCTGCGAATTTTGAATGAGAAATCTTAGTATTAACAATTTTAAATAAAATACTCTTATTTAAAATTGTTAATACTAATATTTTATTTAAAATTATTCATACTGTTTAAAATGTTTTAAATGTTTTAATACGGTGAAAAACTTTGTTTAAAATTTTGAAAGTTGTATAAACCCTGAAATTGCATATTATGTCAATTCTTTCTTCATCATATTAGTTTTGTGTGCTTGGATAATTTTGTGTACTCTCAAAACATTTGAAAGGAAAACGTAGATATGGAACGAAAGATTTTACCAGATACAATTTGTAAACTCTGGACAATTTTCGATGTAATGAAGTCAGATTTGTAGGCTTTTGGAAGTTCTGAAGAAACTTAATAGCAGCACACTAGCGACTAGAAAATTTGCTACAGAATTTTGCAGATTCGAAAACTGTGTAAGTAGAAAAGGAGTTTCTTTGAAAACCCCTTTCTTTCCTGCAGTATTTTCCAGAATGGTACAATTGGAGAATTCGCATTTGCAGGAAAGAGTTCTAACAGTGGTCATGTCATTTCTGGTATTTCTTTTTATGCAGCTTTTCCATTGTATGCCAAATAACGCCCAAAACGTATAGTTATCTATAGTTATATAATGAACTAGGAAACTTAAGAGAAAAAAATATAAACAATATTCACATTACATCAACGCGTTTTCATGATACGTAATGAGCATGAGCTGCGTTGCCTTGAAATATTTAGCTAAGTATTTTTAGTGCCAATCAGAGAAAGTAAAAATCGTGAATTTAATAAAATAGAATAAAATTAAATTAATCAAAATTTTCAAAATTTATAAAATTTTAATATTTTTTTCAATTTAAAACTTATATTTCTCTTCTAAATTTTATTTGTAAAATTAATTACCTTAATACTTCTCCTTTATTTAAAATTTTGAGTTTAAATATTTAATAAATATTGACAAAAAATTGATGGTTTAATTATTAACCTAGTAGGAAATAGAAATGAATGCTATAATATGATATTATTTTATAAAAATTATTTGTTATAACTAACAGTAATTTATTTAAAAGATAAATTTGACAATGAACGACATAAAAGTCAACTCCAAAAGAGCAGGAGAATGTTGGGACATTGTTACTAGAAAAAGTAATTTAGTGATACTCTGAATTTTCATAATTAAGTAAAAAAGTGAACGATGTGGCATGTTTTTTGTTCACTCAAATTTTCAGATTCCCAATAATTATAAAAAACAATATTATGAGGTAAATAATTTTCCAAAAATTAATGAAATTGACATACAATGTTTTAAGACTAAAGATTGCCTAGTTTCTCTGTCCATTATAATTTCGATCTAAAGAGCAAAATTTCAGTTGAAGTGCTTATCATTATTATTATCATTGATTATTCAATAACATCATGTACTTCTAAAATCGTTTCTTGTATTTATGGAGAACATACCGTCGCAAGAAAAAATAATAATGCAATGTTATGAAATAATTTTTTAATAGTAGTTTAAATAAAATATTTAATTATTTTTTTAGTGTACTAGTTTCCTGATTAGCAATAAATTTATAGATAGAAAAAAAATAAACTTAATTTGAAATTCGTGTTGAAACGATTTTCCCCCCTTCATGGGTTTTAAAAGTATAGAATAAATGTCATCGAAGGTAAATTGATGAAAAACTTCTCCTGTTGAAAACTGAATTATTATCTGTCGAAATGCTTTGAATATAATTATGTTATTATTAAAACCTTTAATAAATACATTTCTATGCAAGTCGAAAGAAATCAAGACATTTTTATTACAACTTATATGTTGATTAGCATGATACATCTGTTTGTTTATTATACTGTAAGAATCCATAATAAAAAGACGTTAAATAAACAAGTGGTGTCATGAATATAATGGCATGCATTATTGCAAGAATGAAGCTAATTTAACTTTCATAGGTCAAAAAGTTTTACTGAAAAGGTATGCCTTAAGAGTAATTTCTTATCACGTGGAAAGTAAAAATAATTTGCTATCATGGATAAGAAAGAAAAGGGCCGTGGGAAAATATATGATATATCTCCCTCCCCCTTATCCTAAAAAAAATCTTCAATCGAGAAAGCATAGCTAGATCTCTTCTGCTGCTGGTATAATTCAGTTTTCAAAGAAGTATGCCCTGCTCCACATCAAATTTAAGTAATGAAGTTATCTTACGGATTATTTGTTCAGCTTGGTCTATATGTTAGCACAGAGCTCTTATATCCTATTTATCTTTCCCAATGATCAGAGATTTTATTTGGTTAGTTATGATGTAGTTTTTTAGATTTGCTTTCAGAATACCAGTAATGTTCTTCTTAGTGGTACGGAGAATGTTTTATGTTGAAGATAAATGTTTCATTTCATTTGAATATATATATATATACATAAAACTCGATAAAATGTAATATGAATTTAAAAGCGCTGTTGCAGAGTTTTCAATATCTCAAACCTCTATCTCTGCTATCAAAAGCGCATTAAAATCTGCATAACTTATCGAGCATAGGAACCAAACTATCCTAGTGGTATCGGAATTTAAATTCAGACACCACCAGGATAGTTTATAATGCTAATACTTACAAGTATTATTAGCATTATAGCTTCTTTTAACTGTATGCTAAAAGAAGCGTTTATTAAGCTCAGGAAAATTTATAAAGAGTTTAACAAGAAATTCAAATAATTTAAACAGACAGGAAATTATTAGTTGCTGTACAAAATTTACACATTTACCCCTAAACGCTGCCCACCAGCGGACGAGCGGTAAAGTCACTGAACACTGGTAGTTTGCTCCAAGGTTCGATTCCCACAAACGAGCTGGCTACATGGGCGTGTCCGCTTTTTCTCCATGTGTAACGTGTATACGAGTCAATTTGTCCTAGAAAGTCCCCCATGAAAGCATCCCTTCCTTCCGTGTAGTGCCTAAGGGCGGAGCAAGTACATGATAATAACAATAATACCCCTAAATGCGAAAAGTTATATTCAGCATGAGTTTCTACGTTCTGAAACATGAGAGCTTATCAGAAATTGACCCTGATACATATACACAAGCAACAAGCACAAAACAATATAAAAAAGGTGGACAAAATTAACTCAGTATTTTTCTATATTTTTATGATATATGCCGTACTTATATGCAGCCTTTAGTACCTTTATGCGTAAAGGAGAGAATCAATTATAGCAGAATATTTTTATTACTTAATATACTAATACAATATATTTAATGTAGAATACACATTTTATGCTTACTTTGCTTAATGATGTTTTTACGATGCTTAATTTATCAAAATACTTCCATTCTGCAAACTACGTTTACTATTTACCACCTCAAAGAAGAGTTAATCATTGAAAGTTATGATTGAATCTAAAAACTTATCTAAAAGTATGAAAATCACGCAAACATTTCAGTTTTTCCTCTCAAAGTAAAACAGTATTTATTGGCGCTGAAGAATTTCGATTTAAAATACGGCTTCAATTTTTTTCTGTATTCAGTTCTTGGATGCAAAATATTATTGAATAGAAAATATATAAAAATATTGAAAAATCATATTGCGTTTTGAATTAAAAAGAAGTGGAAGCCGCCTAGATGTTAACGGTAGTTAGTGACCTGCTGTATTGAAAGCCAATAGTTCGAATCTCGGAGAAGACACGAGTGTTTGTAAAGGTAGTTTCTTCGTTACATGGGAACGCTCAAAATGATAGCCAAAGTTCTCTCGAGGGAA
>KK121244.1:189252-220182 GCA_000611955.2 Stegodyphus mimosarum
CTTACAGTGCTTCAAAATTGCGGCAGAACTTCGTAAAGTTGCACTGTCACCCATATGGTGCTTAAGTCTCGTGCCAAGCGTAGACACCAGTCCTCCACTCTTTGGTAGGATAAATACGTGGGTGTCTTTTTATTACTCAGCTTAACAAGAACAACAATGATTGAACGAGTTTAGAAAATATAACCATATATATACACTCAAACCTGCTTTTTGTGGTGTGGATAGGGACCGTATAAAAAAATCGCGCAAGATGTCATGAGTAGCTATAAAAAATAGAGTCGTTTAGGGTTGACTTTTTTTTAGTTACCATACAGTCGGTGATTCAGCTTTTGTGACGACTGCTGCTTCTCTAGATGCTTGTCTCGGTAGCCAGATATACAAGATTGAAGCTCCTTTTTTATTCGTTATTTATTTTATTTTTTTCATTGATAACCTCGTCAATTGTGTTCCAATTTGATTGAAATTTTTATATACCGCACAAAAAAATCTCTTAAAAAGACGCGCAAAATGAAGTTTGAGTGTATATAAGCTATCACATGAACATATATATATATATACACTATATATATATATAAATATATATATATATAGTGTATAGATAATAGATATACACACACATATATAATGTACTATATAATTTTTAGGAATTACAAGATCGTGAGTGACCTATTTGGTCAAGAATTTTGCGCATTGAGCTGCAAAATTAAATTTAAAAATAAGCAAAAAGAGTAAGAATTCTAAAAACAATCCCCTAAAAGTAAATTTGATATCTTAGTTCCAGAGTTTAAAAAAAACTTGAACAAAAAGTAATTACTAAAAAGTAAAAGTAATTAAAAAAAAAAAACTAAATGTTGGTATTGAAGAACTTCAACATTTAAAAAATTAAAACACGTAAATAATTAAAAACCATTTTAAGCACAAGCTAAATTAAATATTAAAATCACCAGAATAAATTACAAAGAATGGCAATAAATGCTAATTTAGCCTAACTCGAAGTTCATCACGGACTTGTCAACGGAAAAGCGTGACAATTTCGAGCACAGCTAAACTCCATTACGGGTTTTTTCAAACGACAATAATTGAGACAGAAACGAAAAAACATTAATAGAAAAAAAAGAAGGATCTACATAATACAGTTGGTCTCAATTCTTATCGTTTCTTTTCCCTAATATGCTATATATATATATAATGTAAGTTATATGTTTTTATGTAATTTTTAATTTCATCACGTCTGATCAATTTTGATTTTAGACGCGGTTGACAGTGTTCTCATAAAAACAAAGTTAGAAATTTCAACCGATATAATACAGCATTTAAGAACTAAATTCCGTTCATCACATTATGGTATAAAATGATATTAATCTAAAATGTAAAGAGCAAGTATAGAAAACTAAATTTTAATGATTCAGTTTCCTGTATTAATAAACAAGCACTCGAGTATTATAATATTGAAAATAAACAAATTTTAAAAAAAGGATCGGTCTGATTGGTAGTAAGCTTGACAGCATTCGCATATATTACAGGATCTTCTTTTACTGGACGTTCTAAGACTTGGCATAACAACTATTATGCAAGTTTTAAGTCTTCGAGGAATTACTAGCGGTTACAGGAGTATCACTATAAAGAAGAGCAATCCCAATAGTGAAAGACTTATACTTTGATTAATCTCATATTATACTTCGAAATACCTTGGAGTTAGAATAATAGTTCTGTAATGTTTCCTCTCTTTAAATATCAAAAGAAAAAACATAAACACAAGGTTTGCAACATAATTTTTTAGAAGTGATACTTCGCTGCAGATTTCAAATCTTTGTTTTCCTTATCTGATAAATCACATATAATGAAATCATCTCTAAAGAAATTTTAAATGCGAGAGTCTAGAATTAAAATGCTGCTAATATGATATGCAGGTAAAGATGATTTTAATTTTTAATCTGAATAACTTTTAAGTTAATTAAAAACAAAACATCTCTATTTTATTCTTTTAAACAGTTTTACCGTAAGGAATAGAATTACAATGAACACACTTGCAGCAAATCTTAATGTGTTGCATACGTATTACAAGCACTCGTATATACGGTTTGTAGCATATTTTGTTACACATTCAAAGACTAGAATTCCAGATTTGCATAATATATTTGCCTTTGTTTATTAATTTTTTTAATGGAATTTGTCAGTCATGCAATCCCGTGAACTTTGTGTAATTTGTAAATTATTTTATATTCCAGAAAATCTCTAATTAAATTTCTGAAACATTTTTCTCTCAACTACAAAAATTTCACATAAACCAATGCAGCATAATTACAGGAGTTTCCTTTATCAGCGTAGTTTAGATAAATACTGACATTAAATAAACTCGAAGTTATATATTTTATAGAAGCAATCAATTAAAAAATTTGAATCGAAAAATAAATGTAATAAATCTGTCCACTGCTTTAAATATCTTCAGTATCTATAGTTTAATGTAATTAATCACAATTTCGCTCAAAGATAATAGGAAAATGTCAATCCTGATAATCTGATCGAATAATTTATGACATAACGACGCACTGAAGGAGTCTGTATCGTGATGAATAGATTATAGTTTTCAGATTTGTACTCGGCTTTGAATACGAGATAAACAGATAATTATAAAAATTTAACATTTCAATTACTCTGATTTTGAAGTTAAAGTATAGTTTACCACTGTCAAACTTAGATCAACGAAGATTTTAAATACGGCTCTCTATATCATTTTATGGTTGTTTTATGTTTTGTGCAAACTATTTTCAATATTATGAAGATTAATAATAATATTTACATATTTTTTAATTCGACTCAATTTAAATGAAACATACAGCCAGTTTTAAAATATAATAAAAAGGCTTGACTTTCTTATAACTTAATGATTTCCCGATATATATTGAGAGATTGTTTACCACACGGAAACAATTTCTTTCATAACAAAATCTAGATATATATATATATATATATATAAACTGATGCCATCAGTTTTATGGAAGTATTCAAAATAAATTTTATTTAAAATCATAAATACTTCTAATATTTTGCTTCACTGAGCCGATTCAAATGACATGAGAAATATTTGAATTTTAAGTTAAGCTTATATGAATTCGAATAAACAAACAGCTACGCTTAAGAAACAGTGATAGAGATTGGAAAGCTACATACCTGAAGACCTCTTGAAGCTACACTGGGTGGTAAAATCGTGACTAAAGCACTCGTGTTGTTGAAGAGCTCTAGCAAACCCAATTCGTGAGAAATATGAACTCCCCTCCCCCAACACACACATATTCTATCATTTCTAAGCTTAAGGAAGAGGCGGTGTAAGGGGATATTAGAATGGTTGAGAAACTCGTTTTGACCTCAGAATTGAACTTCAACCTTCTAAGGTTACTTTCATAGCGGTGCTTATTAGTTCCGATGATTAAATGGCTGTTGGACAGTGTTTAACATTTCCACGCTGCATTTACTCTACCTATTTACTTCATAAAAGCCAAATGGTTTTCAAGACATTTAACTTGATCTTGGTTATGAAGCCGGATGCATTTTAAGATTCTATTTACATATTCATTTTGATGGCGTTGTACTGGGAATAGGCTGATCTCAAAGGAGATGTGATAAATAAGAAAATTAAGACATAACCTGTTACACAAAGACATACTTACTTGCATAATTACGAGCTCTTATTTAACTCGCTCATGGTATTTGTCGCTATGGTCAAGCTCTCGAGCTCAAATTTTGCACGCTTACTCTTTCTGGATGACAATAAAATGTCGTGAAGAGATGCTTTCAAAAAGAGATCTAGGTTTCTTTAATTTAACTTTGAAACGGATTTAAGGATAAAGCCATTTTTAAATAATAAACTAAACATCTCACAATCATTGGATAGAAGGAAAAAAAATCTTTTGCGCGACGTTCAATTAACAGATTTAAATTAATTTGTGATTATTTGGGGAAATCTAAATCGATAAATTTATAAGGATAAATGTGTTAAATTTATAAAGGTAATAACTTGTTCATTTGACAATGCTATTTGATTATTATATTTCGTTATTTAGGCACCCACTCTTTTAATTCGTAATATAAAAGCGTAAATGAATCTTTAAAGAAAAATATTTTATCTTCTGATGTTACTACTATACATACTACTATACTATTACTACTGTATATGGTAAATTATTTTTTTCCTCTGATTTTTTTTTTATTTTATTAGTTTGTAGAGTCTTCCTTTGTATTTTGGAGCATATACTGGTAGATGGTACTGAACGATGAAGTAGCGAATTCCCGCTAGGTCTTGGAAGAACAGATGACTGGAGGAAGGCTATAACAATTTTTTGTTTTAATTAAACGGAACAGAAAATTCATTCACTGGGTGCTCACAAATTTAGCCACCACTTCTGGCTAAGTAACCTGAACACAAAATAATATGTAGAATCAAAGTAAATTAAATTTTAGTTACACGACTGAGCGTAGAATATCAATATAGTGTAAGTGTCTAACACCAACTATTCAACTGCATAGCTACTTTCAGCACGCGGCATAAATTCAGAACTAACTCTTCTGCGAAATCTTAACTTCTGCTGATGAGACATTAGGTTATTTAAAAGCAGGAGATGTGAAAAATGAGCAATGAACTTACCGGGACTCAAACCACGGACCTCTCGAACACGCGCCGAGCGTGTTCACGAAGGCATGCGAGGATGGCGAGAGAAATACCTTATACTGCTACTTAAATACTATTTCCGAACTCGCTTAGATTTGCATATACGTCATTTAAATTTGTACTTTAAAAGAAATTTGAAATCAGGCGGGAAAGGAAAGTTTCTTGAAATAAAAATAATAGGTTAGAACAAAATAAGGTCTTTAAACGTTTAATATAAAAGCTTATTTTAGAAAAAGCATTTTTTTCAAATAATGTTTTATCAATTTAACTCAATAATATTTAGTTTGAGAAAATAGCATTTCTTTGCCGTTTGGAAGTCAAAATTTTAATTTATCTGAGCGCTGCTCTCATTTGAATGAGCAAGAGAACATGTTAATCAATGAAATGTCTGAAAAGACAAGTATATAAACCCAAAATAATATTAAACATCGAAATTATCAAAAATTTTCTTTAGTAAATAAGTGGTTTGTATTTTTGAATGGAAACATATATATAAATTATAACATTTTAGGAAGAATGATGCAGAATAATGAGCATCATTTTCTCATATATATTTTCTTTTTTATTTTAATCAATTAAGAGGAAAAAATTCTTTAATTTGTTTTGCATTAAAGATAAGTTGATATATTTTTTTCCTTGAAACTAATAACCATAATAATGGTGAATATTTTGTAGTTATACAGTCTCTGAAGAATGTTATTCAAATATTAATTTTTATGCATAAGATTTTGAATATTTTTTCTTGCAATCATTTGCCACGTCTCTATACTCTGAGATTCACAGAGGGTTTAGTTTTCTCGCATCATTAATAAATGTCAAAAATTTTCAAATAAAGAAATATTAAATTGTTTTAGGTTCTTACTTTCTCCTTAATTATTTAGTAATTGTTACTGTAAGAAACTAGTAGCTTTTAAGACCTTCTTATGTTTACTTTTAAATGTTTAAGCTCGAATTTATAAAACTCTAAGACTAGCTATTGTGTTTATTGCGTTTCAAGAAATAGAAGTGAGGCAGGTTAAATCTGATATTCACACGCACTTTTTTTTATTTAAATTCATTGCGTCTTAATGAACACTCGAGAAGTTTAGCCATATGTAATTTGCTTTGTGGCGAATTATGATATATATATATCTGCTGGTATGAATCCTTATATTTGCACCGTTGAAATAAATAGCTTAAATACTGAAAAATAACAATTAGTATAAACGTATTATTTAGCAAATTTAGATAAAAATAAGTAAAAAAGAAGATTTTATTCTTGTCTAAAATGTACTTTCTATCCGTTATGAATCCAGAATAAATACGTTATTATAGACCTAGTAATTATTACTTCTTTACACTTAATGTTAATAATGGCATTTAAAATTTTTCCTCCAGAATGGCATTTTAAATACATGTATATGAGCAGATTAAGTATTCTGATGCTGATCACTCTCCTGAGATGTCTGCCTCCGAAAGTGAACAGTATTTCTGAGAGCGTAAATAATCATCAGTACCAATAATTATAATAGTATTCCCTATGGATTACTATTCCTTAAGCGAACCGAAGCCATTGACTAATATAAAGGTGATCATAAAAGTTCATTCTTTCTCTGTCAAACTAAAATATGTTTTATACTATGTTTATGTGTTTATAAGCATATCAAGGAGTTAGATTTAAAATTATTAAATTGGTAGCAAATCTGTTCACATGGAAAACACCAGTGTTTCATAGAAATAGATAATTCATTTCATAATTTAATGAAAATGTTTCTGTACTTTCATTAGCTTAAAGTATAGCGAACATTTGCAGTAATTAAAGAGAAACTAGGGCAATGTTTGTTTTACATAGATAGTCGTTATTGTCAAGAATGTTAGTGTGTGATATTTTCTTTTGTACCGGTTTTTCCATTTAAACAACCGGATGCGGGTTAAACTTATTTCGAAGGAATAACTGTAACCGAATTTTTCTAAATGCAAGCCCTTTCCCTAAACTCATTCCCTTATCGCGAGTAATTTCAGAAATAATCAGCATCATGAGAAGTGAAAATATCTCAAAATGCTTATAAGGCTTCAATAGAATAAGTTACTTTTTTACACAATTGCACGTTTGAGAATTCTGTTGAAATATTTGGGTGCACAATGTTAATCTCTTTTCGAAGAGTCAGGGCTCTTTTCCAGAAAATTCTCAATTATTTAAGAACAAAGTTTAATTGTACTGATGATTGAAAAACTTTTTATTGTTCAGCACTTAACTTATTTTAAAGGAATGCTCCCAGTTCAGAAATTGAAGTAGCATCAAGGCTGGCAAATAGAGGAAGAAAGATCATCAGATAAAAATGAGAGATAGCTGTCTTTGAAAACAAAATGCATGCGGAGTACATTCCATTTGTACTTCGGTTGCGTCTCGATGCTCAGTTGCTGCCTTTGAGAGAGAGTAGTCAAGTGGTTCGAAAGTGACATTTTATGCTCTTCTCACGAGTGTTCGAAATACCAACGTCATAGGAACTGAGGTGCGTTGTATGTGACATCAGCGTAGAGCATCGGATTTTGTTTCATAAAAATAGTTGTAACAGTAAGGCTAAATTGGAAAGGAAATATTGCAAGAGGATCTCAGATTTTGCAATTCAGAATTCTGAGATGCCCTAAGATGTGACTCCATTTTATTCTAAAACTCCTTTTGTGCGAACTTATTCTATAAATCTCAGTAAGTCTTCCGGAAGACTTACTGAGTACTCTACAGTATATGCTGAGAGGAGATGGAGCTGCAATGAATAAAAAAAGATAACAGTTTGCTGGAGATAGCGTGCTTCTCTTTCAACTAGAGTTCATTGATCAAAATATCCTGTCAAGTTGACGATGCGGTTAAATGTGTACTACCTTGATGAGGGAGACGTTGAAGTATAGAAGTGGTAAAGTTGGAAAAACATGTCATGTAAACAGTAAAATCGCTGCAATCGGCAAAGTTTAGGAGCTGTTCCACGGAAATGAACAATTTACTGCCCGGCAAATCACACCAGAGTATTGTAAGGAAAATTTCTTTTTATTCCAGTTAAAATATTCAAACATAGATGGGACAATAAGGATAGCATGTAAACGGTAAATCAGTAAGATCACTCGTAATTTATTCTCAAGGACATTTATCATTTTTACTGATGTCATCTCTATTGTAAATCTCTTGAAGAGGAGACTCTATGTCATAATGTTTTCAACATTTACAGCGTTTTTTTCCCTGCGTCAGTTTGATATTGCGTCTTGGCGAAGTTTTAGTAGTGTTTCTGGAAAAAAAAATTTGGAAATGCTAACATTTTAACTACTAATATGAAATAAATTCACTGAGCTTTAAAATGAGAGTTTTATTAATAACTTACAGTTATGTAATTAAACTTTACCTAATCATACGACTGCTAAAATTGAAGAGTTTTGTTTTTAAATATAATTAATCTGCTCTACAGAAATATTTTGAATTAATTTCTTTTATAATTTAATCCTTGAATCTCTAAACATTGAATTGCCTGCAGAATGTATCTTAAATTCCGTTTAGATTTTAAGAGAATTTGTATTCGTTTTAATTGTTGGAAAGTTATCATTAACTTTGCAGTATTTACCCAGAAATATTTTAAACTCTGTACCTGATCTTAGTCAAAAATTGATTATGCCCAGCTGTCATATTTGAGAAAGGTCTGCCCTGCTAGGTATCCACATACAGTATGTATGAAAATTGTTGTTTCAGATGCAACAGCGATTCCTGAGAAAATTCTCTAGGCATCCTTTTTTGAAATTGTATGGAAATGCTATGTAAAGATTCCTTATAATATTGGAGGCTCTTAGGCTGCCCTGGCCGGGTCTCCTGCTGATAGCGCACTTAATTTAGAACTATTTGAAATGTTAGTAACCAATGAATGACTTGGGCTTGAGACTAGACAGCCTCAGACTTGGGCTTGAGTCTACTGATGGTATCCAAAATCCAAACAGTTGACATAACTTATTCTTACAGAAATCAGTCAGTCTTGTTTCTTCCCTTACACGAAGTACAATACTACAGGGGAATCTGACATATTCGCAAACTGTTCACTTTCGCAGATTCTTCAAACAAGTATCTTATAATCTTTTAACAACCACATGACTTAAACAGTACACTTACCTTTCTATGAAATATGCATCAATTTTTAAGACGCTATTTTATTCAAATAACGTCTTAAAAAGTATTGCAAATTTGCAGTCATACGCAAGAAGATTCGTAATACTCATAACTAAAACTATCCGAGTAAATAAGTGACATATATTATATTATGATGATTTCGATGAGCATAGAAGGAGGACTTAGCTTGCAGTCGTCGTAGCTGAGCGTGGAGGCTTACAGATGAACATAACAAAACATGAACTTGAAGAACTTCCGGTCTTTATTTTCACACGTATAAAATCATCTCCATAGATGTTTATCCAATCATAATGAAATCAGATACATTTCTATGATTCAATCATAATGCAAGATGATAAATTGCTATTTACATTGAATCTTAGAATTCAGAGGCAGGCATTTTAGACGGCGAAGCAAAGCGAGGAGTTATTAGTAAGGAAGTCAGCAGAAAGGAATGGCGTAATTAGCTCACCAGAGTATTTATACCAGAGTAGATGTGATTCTAGAGGCAGTTACGATTGGTTAATATTAATTTTGTTTTGCATTTTTCATGCAGCGTTACGTAATGTCGAAAGATCTCAATTTCGGGAGAACAGAGGAATTAAGGGGGGTCACCAAATTTAGAATGTTAATTTTACGATCGCCTATTTGTTTTTAAAGAAGCTATCGTATTTTCTTATATCTTACACACACACATATATATATATATATATATATATATCGTATTTTCTCGAGCTCTTTAGCTCAAGGTTCTGAATTTTCTAAAAGTATCTTAGTAATGTTCTTCTTCCTCAAGACATTCAGAAATTGAGCTCCCCTATATTTTTAAATGAATTCATCCTCGTAGTGGTTGTTTTTGTCTTACTAATTGATTACAATGGATTTTGGTTGCATGGCTTCTGAATGATGAAGCATTAAGTTGAAGAGCTTCAAGAAAGAAGTATATGTGATACTCTTGATGGTTCGGGAAATCACTGCAAGAGGAAAACAGCCTGAACAACGAATTGTTATGTTCTTACTGTAAATTTCTCGACGGAAATTAAATTATTCGTATAAATTGCCCTTCTCAATTTGAGTATCATAAAATTAGTGAACAGAAGGACGAAATACACGAGTAAACATATATATATTAAGGAAAACGTAAAAGTGCAGTTTAAAATGCATGTTTACAGTTTCTTCCTATGAAGGTCCCAATCATTTTGTGTTTCGAAGAAAGTCGCGCCCAAAGTAAACATTTTTAAAATATTGAAAGCATTGCAAAGGAAAGAAAATAAAAAGAAAAGACAAAAAAATAAATATTGATCTCCTCAATTCAACGCTTCAAACATAACTTATCAAGGGAAAAGTGTTTTGAAGACCAAAACCAAGTTGATCAATGAGTTCCGGATACAAGTTTCGTTCCTCTGAGACATTTGAGATTCAAGACCATAAATTTTGAAGTAAATTTTTAATTTAAAATATCTCTCAGTGACTCTGAAATACTCAGACCTTTTCCCGACTTGTATTCGTAACCCTTAAGACAGCAAAATTACAACATAAACATATGTACTCAAAAATACAGATTAAGATTCAAAATTAAAAAAAAATAGAAATAAAAATATACAAATGAAATCGGCTTAAATTTTTTTAAGGCAAACGCATTGGTTACATATACAGTTAGGAGATTTCCTGAATAAAATCTTTTAAGATTTAATAACATCTTTTAAGAAAATATATTCCGTCCAATGAGTTTTATATATAGGAATCAGAATCAGAATCAGAATGCATCAGAATGCATCTTGCATCAGAATTTACTAGTTTAAAATAATTTTCCCCTTCCCAGAATTAAAATTTTATTATATATTTGGACACTAACTTGTTATCACTTGTAACATAATTTCTACGCGTTTATTGTTTATTATTTTCCTCGACAATAAAATAGAAATTCCCTGAAAATAGCATAGTTATTAATTAGAATGAGGTAGCGAATTCGAAGTTTGAAATAAATGTTTCTTACATAAAATGTTAAAGAACAAAATTTGATTGGTACTTTAAAAACTTTTACATCAGGAAAGGTAATAAACTTTTAAATAATCAGTGCGTTGTAATTAAATTAAATAATCAGTGCGTGCGATTAAATTCAACTTTGAAACATTTTAAAGCACTACGTGTACTTTTAAGCAGCACCAAAATTTTAGAATATGAGTTATACCTTTTTAAGAGTAAAATAACTTTATATTTTTACAAATAATTTTTGAATCTTGTTTATATATATATATTAGTTTTGAAATACTTTTCAGGTGTAAAGTACAGTTTAAAGGATAACGAAACTGGCTTAAGAATATATTTTATAAGCATTAGCTTAATCAGAGTATTAATCGAAGTAAGGCTACATTTTTTCAATTCGCCTATCTATAATATATTTTTGAAACGATATGCAAAAAATATTATTCTTTCTTAAGTATTCAAAATATGCCTGTCAGTCGCTCCAGCAGCTCGTATTTTAACAGAAATAGAAGATAAACCTTGCTGTCTTAGATATAAGACACCCATCCCCAAAAAGGAAACTGATAAGAAATAAAGAGACAGGCAGAAAGATTGATGAGCGTCAATTGCTGCTCGTAGATACTCCAGAATTATTCTTAAGAAAAGATAGATCCGTTTTGTTATTTTCAGAAGGTACATAAACTGTATCAGATTTTTCATGTCCATAAGGTATTAAACTACTGTATACAAGTGTCTTATTATCGCATTATTCAGGAACAAGCTTAAGTCATTTTTAATATAAATATCCTGAGGATAGCACAAATGCAATTTTCGGTATTCTTTATTAATGAATAGTACTGTATTATGTCAAACGCTTCTTATGTTTATTTTGAGGGGTGTTGGAAGCCAAAATTCTTCAAAAAATGATGATTTGGGATTTTTGCACTTTCAAATTCTCTACACTTTAGCTTTCTAAAAATACCATACTTTAATCTCTTTCAAATCAGAACTTTAAAAAATCTATTTTTAATTTATCATCAAATGCTTTGATAAATGAGGCTTTTTACATAAAAACACGATTTTCTCCAACCGTGATTTTTTGTAATCGATGATGTGCCTTTTCTCAGAAACTGCTGATCACAGGTATCTGAAGTAGTTATTGCCTATTTATTATGTTTCCTAATATTTTCTGAAATGGTCTTTTTCTGATAAACTATGAAAAAAAAATATTCGCAATTTTTTTTTTGTGCGAGAAAAATGATAAATTTTACTATGCCTAATAAAATGTCCTATAAATTATACTAAAACTGAAATCGTTTCAAAAGCTCATTTCATTATAATCAGATAGGCGTACTTTGATTACGCAAAAACTTCAAGAGTGTATCTACAGCAGAGTTTAAGAAAAGTGCATCGAAAATGACCAATTTCACATTTTCGTTATAGGGGGTTCCGACTCCAATTTAATCCTCCATAGAAGCTGTTAAACATACATATTCAGATAGTACAGTGAAGGAAATAACCATAAATTAGATCTCATTGCGATTTCTATGCGAAATTCATTATGTGAAATAAACCTTTTACATTATGTGAAATAAAGACTGAACAATTAATTTTATTTTCTGTTTGTTAAACTATCCGTTAAAGTAGTAAGGAAAAGCATTCCGATATTTGAGTAAACATTTTACAGGTTACACGGTTTCTGGAATAATTTACATGTTCATTCTTGAAATGAAAAAAATGCAAATATTGAAATATTTATTTAGTCTGAAATAATGAATTTAATTAAAATTAGTTATTCAACTGATTATGAAACAACTAATTAAGTTCAATTATTTCTGTCATTTTTTCCCTGATTGAGTTCGCAAAATTTTCGACTTAGGTATTTTTTATGCTGCACCTTTCTGATAGCTGTGATTACCAAATATGCAATACAAGAAGAATAATGATTCTAATGCTAAATAGAAAAATAGTTAAAATTAATTTTAAACTGCTGCATGACTTCTTACTTAATATTCTCCTTCTCGCGCCGCGACAAAAAAAAAAAAAAAAAAAAAAAAAAAAAAAACTCATATAAAAATATTGAATCTCTTTAGTCAATTTAAGAGACTGGTGACTGAAAAACCACTACTTTAAGTTAGATTAAATTACGCAAATCAACTTTATCATATCACTCTCAACTCTTAAGGTCAATAAAGAAATGAAACTATTCTCCCTGGTGTTTCGGTAAAAAAATCAAAGGAC
Organism: Stegodyphus mimosarum; assembly: GCA_000611955.2. Lineage (NCBI taxonomy): Eukaryota > Metazoa > Arthropoda > Arachnida > Araneae > Eresidae > Stegodyphus > Stegodyphus mimosarum. The sequence continues at coordinate 202,245 of KK121244.1, forward strand.
TATTAATCATCTGAAATGCATTACCGTAACAAAATTATCAACCTTCTATCTGTCTCTAAACTAAAGCTATTTGAGCTGTCCTTCCTGAACACACATAAATTCCAGTACGGTTCTAGAGATAGCCACACACACATTTCATTTAATTATAACACAGACCAATTCAAAATACGCGGGAAAGATGAATCTCACACTATGAAGTCAAAACACCAGTTCAGTTTAATTAATTAATCCGATTGTATAAACACAAATAATTCATCTACTATCCACAATAAACTAGTCATGGAAAATTTAACCGGATGGAAAATTTAACCACGTTTTCCGAAAGGATCACATGGGTTATCTAGAATAAACCACAAGATAAATCTCCAATAAAACATACAATAATAAATCAATAAAACATTTATTAAATATTCCAAAAAATTATAACTATGGATAGCTGGGATTATTGGACCCAGATCCCTACAAGACATTATCTAAAAATTCCTCATAAATTTTCATTTGACAATGTGTACAACGATCAATACTGTACCCAAAATTGTTAGCAATGTACTTTACAATAATTGTACAATTACAGCTAAACAATACTTAAGAAGTTTCAAACAATTTCTCATTCTTTAAGTATTTCCAAATCCAAAAACAAGCTTAATGAAACACTTTAGAATTACTATTATTTTAAATATTTACTCAAGAATTCGAAATCACATATAAAGTTAATTTAGAAGAACTCATAATTCTTTCACCTGTGACACCTCAGTATATTTATCTTCAGACATATAGAAATTAATTAAACTACTTGTTAGAATCTCACATTTATTCTCCCTTAAGTTAATTTTAACTGATGACTCACGAAAATTAAACATTTAAAAAATCACTCCCTCAAATTAGTTAATCACAAATAATAAAAAAGAGAGGAAAAAAATACACTCACGGAAGCCGTATACTCAACAATCTGTGGGACTTAGGGAACTGTTGGACCATTTCTTTAAATCGTCGAAAACAATGTACGACCAAACTCTAAAGTCTGTAGTATAGCACCAACGGTGGAATACTTCTTCCAAAAGTAGAATACTTTTCATAATCCAGTGCAGTATTCAGTCTAGGAGCAACCTTCCTTTTCCTTTTGAAGTTCCACGATGAGGATGACGTCAGGCAAAAAGACAACTCTGAATTGACGACACACCTTCCATACTCTCTACAGTAATCTGGAATTTCAGCGCGAGCTTTTGAGTTCATTTTTCATCAAGGGAAAACATCAGCGACGAAAACAAATTCAGAAAGCTTGAGGATTTGACTTAATTCCAGACTTTTAGTCATATTCGCCGACGATGATATGCAACTCTTCTCGGACCGGTCCTTGCAGTACTGAGGTAGATAGAAAGCGGTAATAATTTTAACCGCAAACTGTAAACCGCGTTCCGTCTTCCCCCGAAGGGCCGCCAGGCTATCTACTCTCTCTCCTCTCAGAAAAGTTGAAAAGTCTCAAACATCTGCCAAAACTTCCTCCTCGCCTCTAGTGCAACCAAGTTTTAAAATCTCGTGACGCTCAAAATGAGGACAGCCTCTATAATCACTAATGGCTCAAAATGTCAATAAAATTAAAATTAACCAATCAAACACAAAACTGTAACGCTCTCTAACCAACTAGAACAAGAGCCATAAATACTAACCAAAAATTGGAGAAAAATCAATCCCCTCTATTACACTGACATACGCCTTTTTCCCGCGCAACACCAGGAATGTTTACATCATGATTCAGTTAAAGTTGCGACACCAGTAGGCAATAAACAAATCGCAAGTTCTCTTCTTCAGAAAAACCTAAAATACTTTCCACCCATAATTCTATCAAGTATCGCCACAGTTAGAGCCGTTCGCCTTCGAACGCGCGAAACACATGTTCAACCCAAAAGATAAAGGGACGAAAAATGCAGCTGGCCGCCGACCTTTGACCCCAAAGTTCTCGGTTCGTGAGAGCGGAAAAATCCGTCTCTTAGCTGTACCAAGACTTTTAAAAGACTAGCTTAAAAGAACCTTAATCAAATCAAATGAAAGATATTTAAACAATATTATAATTTAAAAAGTAAATCATTAAGCATTAAGTAAGCACGAACATTAAAATTTTACTATTCACAGTAAATTACTAAAATCACTAAACACTATAAAATAATAATTAACAAATCTACACAACACTAAATTATAATTCGAAAGAATTACCTTTATGCTAACTGTGTTTTAGTACAAACAAAGTTAGTGAAGCCAATATACATGGTTACGAATTTTGCATATAAATCGTTCTAATGAAATTGTAGTATCTCCTGTATAATGTAACATGAAGGTTCCACAACTCAAATGAATATCTGTACTCATCTTTTAACAGTTTTACGCTTTTTTCATGAATTACCTTGTCAAAAACGCCATCTGGAGGGGTCTAGCTGGGAGTAAGCAATAACGCGGCTTTCATGTTCTTTCAAAGACTTTTTATTAGTCATTAGTTGGTTGTTCGGTGTGTTCTCTCAATCCCGCTTTGTCAGTCATTGTTTATGTTGGACTAAGATGACGTCAGCTATAAGTGCATCTTTTCCTAATGTTTTTGGAATACTAGTACAACTTAACCCTATGACTACATTTTAAAAAATGTTTTACTCCGTTTTCAAACCAAGTGAACAAAATATGTCATAAATAAGATATATTTAGCATTTGCGATATTTTGGACAAGTCACAGGCTGGGACACATATGTCTCAACAGTAGTTAAGGGTGGGATACATATGTCTCACACTCCCCACGTATCGATCGACTTACTATAAGCACAACTATTATTCTGGAAACTTGCATTATATGAAATAGATTTTACATTGTAGGGTACAGAGTAAAGTATTCTTTGTATAACCCAACATTATACACTAGGGCAACTTATATTTGTTCTTTTCTCTATGTTCATTTTTTTACAACGAGCACAACGAGGTCTTGATTTTCCAACTATTGGAAGATGATCCCTAACGTTTAGGAGATTCTGAGTACTTTTTAACCCAACAGTAATTTTTAAACTTTTCATGGGCCATATTTGTCCCGTTAGTATTCAACACAGTTTTACTCACCTATGCTGATGCATTGAAGCATTTCTTTTGAGTCAGAAACAAGTTATTGTAGAAAGGGAACAAGGAAAACCAGTCAGTTAAGAACATTACAGAAACGGTTGGAAGAAAAGATCCATACCTTAGTTAATTACCTCAAGTAAGTTCCCTGGGAACTGTATCTAAAACTCATCCAGCTACTGTTGACAGTCGTAAGCTACGGAGAGAACGTCGTAAGGTTCAGTCACAGATTCAGGCAACCGCTAAACCAGTAATACAGTTTTTGTATTTGTATAGACTTTGAAGGACGGCAAAAATATAGTGTATGAGAAGAAGGGAAACGATTTTTACAGGACTACAATTGAGGGATAGCATATTGTTCTCATGTCAGATCCTGGTTCTCTTTATATAACACACGTAGCTCCAGATTCTGGATCCAGTGCAGCTATTACACAGAGCATCATCAACAATGTTACACAGAAAGGGAGTGAACTCTCCAAACTGGTTGCTGTTGGGTGTGATGGAGCGAGCGTCAACACTAAGGGAAAAATTGCGTATTTAGACGTATTGAGAGCTTTATTGGTCATAACCTGCATTGGTTTGTATGCTTATTTTACACCAAGAATTATCTTTTCTTCATCCAGAAGACTGATGAAAATCATCTGAAAAACAAGAGTTTTCTAGAGCAATAGGAACGTTCCTGGAAACATGTGGAACCCTGTTGACAGGTTATGTCCGTATTAGAGTTAATCTATCCGAAAGTAACAAAAAGGACCTAAGTACTGACCAAAAATACCTCCTTGAAATTTGTAAGGCATTATCCTCGGGAGAGAGGGTCCTTCAGACCTAGCAAAAAGGAGTCTTGGGAGATGACTCACTACAGACAACAGAATTCTTCGTCTTTATATATCAACCGCCAAACCAACGACTTGAAGCAACTAGCCGAATATGTTATAAAAGTTTATGTGCCGTCCTGGTTTGAAATAAAAAAATTCCCCAGATGAACCATGAAGCACACGTTAACGGAATGATCGAGAAAAGTTCGTTCTTGCCAGAAAATTTTAAGGCAATCCTTCACGAAATTAATCCGAGGAACTGTTATTTTGCTCACTCTGAAAGCTTTATGTTGGCGATGCTGAAAGACGGACAAGCAGATATTCGTGAAATTGACTTGAGAAGAATACTGAGAGCAAGAAAACTGACTGGAAGGGGAAGTACGACAATTTATGCTTCCGGAATCGGATTTCATAGCTTAGGAGTATTTTGAAACGATTTGCTTGTACAATCTCTTTGAACCACCAACTACCTTGAACCTCAGCGACGAAGACATAAGATTGATTAGAGACGGTTTTCAGTTTGAATGACGAAAACTCCCTTGGCATTTTCAAGTAGTTAAGAGAGATGTGAGACTGCTGACAGAAGCACCATTTCACAACATGTTGTGCAGAAGCCAAGGGTTGATTCATACATATTCGAATGAAGTCCCGGGATGAACTTACGAACTGGGAAATGAAAATGAATTTCTTCGGTTGTCTTATGGATCTGAAGATGACGAGTGATTAATTTGAAACTTTTTAATAACTTTTATTTAACGATTCGCTTTGACGTTCAAATGAATTTACTTTCCAGTCGTTGAGCCATATCTTTTTGGATGGTGCTAATATTGGCTTCTGCATCAATGAGCATTATTGCAAGAAGCACCATTTATATTCCCCATGATGAAGTGTCCATTACTGACACCACTCATAGCAAAAAAACGAAGTACTTTAAAATAAGACTTTTCAATAACCGACAGCTTTCGTCCGGAAGATTACCGCTAATTTGTTTAGCGCCTCATTCTGGAGGAGTGGCTATTGGTGTCGTGTGATGTTCTGCTGTTCGTTCAAACACGGTCTTCAGCACCGCAATTTTAGAGCTCTAGGATCGGTTTATTGACAATGATATTCAACTTCAATGCATTGCCTTACCTGATTAAATCGCATGGACTATCAGTCACTTCATCCACTGGCTCCTGCACATAGACAGGCAGACAGACAGAAAGAATTACAAGAGACACCAAAACATCGCCTTGGGCAAAACAGGTATCGCCCCACTGCACTAACTGTCTATGAAAGTGCACCCTCACGGGGCACGCTAACGCCATGCTCGGGCATTTGTTTATATTGCAGCATTTATAATAGTTATATATTAAAAGTGTATAGTTTGCATTACAGACAATATTGACATAAGATATACTTTACACAGGTACTTTGCAATTACATGGATAAATACAATAAATACAATAAGTATACAATGGATAAATACAATAAGTCATTTAGAGATGTATATACATATTTCTTTTGTGTTTCGGTTTGGAGTTTTGTTGGTGGTGGGGGAATGATTATGCTACGTTGCTCGTTTGGTATTTTGGTATACTGTTCGCAGCTTATAAGTTTATTCTTAGCACGGTTTATATTTCAGCACACAGTTAATGAATTCATTTCATGGTACATAGTGTTGAGTGTGTAGTACTGGTGTATCTGTGACACATTGCGCAGTATGAAGTAGTTCATAGTTCGTAGTTTGAGCAGATTAAGACAAGTTACGATTATCTTAATAAATGGAGGTATTTAAGTGTGTTTTCTAATGTCACTCCTGCATAGTAAGAGGGTGAAGAGTAAATATTCTTACTGTTGCATTTTCTGAACTTGGAGAATTATTTCGCATTGTATGCTTTGGATGGCATACGTCCAGTCCTTGGCGTTGTAGGTAGCTGCTCCTGCACATAAGCTCCTGTACATAAGCAGCTCTGAGTAGGTGCTCCTGCACATAAGCTCCTGCATTAATGCTCCTATAGTCTTTTAAACATGTTATGTTTTTACGACCACCTTCTCTGAAATAAGCGGCGAAATGGTCGCCGTTTATTTCAGAGAGGTTAATATTCAGAGGCTTAGGGTTAGTGTCGGAGACCCATCCATTTGCATTTGCCACTATAGAGAGCTGAGTGTTACACTTGCCAGGCTGTCTTCGAGTCATACGCAGATGGCTTCAGAGAGAGTGGAGACGACATAACTAAATCCGTCAAAACTATTTTTGGCTGTGACTATGGAATTCCTAAAGCTGACAACTCAGCAGAAACACTGTCACCGATTTCTTGATCGCCAGCAGACATTCTTTCTTCGATTTGTTGTTGGACAGCAGAAACTCGTTCAATGTCTTCAAAGTTATTTTCATTCGTGCCTATTCTGTCCTGCTTACGGTAGAAATTTCTCTTTTGTTTCTTCCTGATTTGCTTTAGTCTTCTTCTGCCCGCTTCTGTCTTTTTTTGAAGCGAGTTAATGATTCCTTCAATCTTTTCTCGACTCGTTTACATTTCTTGTCAACCTGCTTCCATCTCTTCTTTTCCTATGTTCACCTCGTTATTGCACGCGCCCTTCTCTTCTCATTTGATGTCCCCTTCCATCTTTAATCGTACTGCAGGAAAGATCTCTCCAGCGATCTCAGTTGCACATCCATCACTTGTCGTTGAGATTCAACCCCACTTCTGACACTACACGGGTTCGTAATAAATAGAATGAATGCACACAGAACTGTTTAAAGCCTGATGAAATTCATTTTCCTAAAACATCTTCTGGAACTCTCACACAAAAGTACCTCGAGAGCTAATGCTGAAAGGCTTATCCAGATCCAGTTACAAAGGGCAGGATACAGTTGAAATTAGATAGGGATCGAACAAATGATATTTACATAGGGATCAAATCAAAATATTGCTAAATTTTAGCCAGGCTTGGCGAATTTTGAGGATTTATTACCAAACTGATAAAATAGTGCGAAGCTGGCGATGGTTTTTTCGACCAATTCTTGTCCCCAAATTTGGTGAAAGAGGTTAAAAGTCGCCACACGATTTTGGACTGAGCATTTTTATCACGTCTTTGTTATAACTGTTAGTGGACTCGATCCTTATGTACCTGGAACGGTATCCGGCCTTATGTAACTCTGCGCTTCCAGTAATTTCGAGAAATCAAAGGTACTGTAAATTTCTGGGCGGACGTGGAAAAATTATATAATGCCCGAGAGAGAGCATCAGTATTTCAGTTAGGTTCGGAGCTTTCAGATATCTTTGACAACTTTCTCATTGCATTGCCTTCTGTTTGTTATTGGTAGTTTGAAGTCTAGACCACTGAATATGAGAGCTACTGAGAGAATATGAGAATCTACTGAGAAGAGCTGTACGAGTACTCTTGTTTGAGAGTTTCAGAACTGCAAAGTGTTTTGGTAAAATAACTTTCATCAAGCTTTCGTCGGTCCTGTGTGCGTTCATTCCATTAAAATTCGTACGTAAATAATAATATGGTTAATTAATTATCCTGAATTGTACAAATCAAATTTAAAAGAATTTCATTGGTTTCCTATTTTATTTGCTTGTTCATTTTATGCATATACTTTGAAATTTTATTCTTCTTTCTAATATTAGCTACTTACTGCGTCAAGATGAAAAATATCTTAAATAAAAAACTATTCAGATCATAGATAAAATTACAAATCATTACCTCTAAAATTTAATACTGCTGCCGTTCTTATTCACGTTTTGAATATAAACGTCTTTCAATTTCTTTCTCTTTTTGAATTAAAGAAGGTGATGCCCCATAGATACTATGTTAATAAAAATATCAGAATGGAAATGGAAACTACTTTTCTTTTTTTATTTCTAATTTTTAATTTGAACCTAAATTGGACTGAGGTTATATTTGCTTTCAATTTCCCACTTTTTTTTTTTATTTCTAATTTTTAATTTGAACCTAAATTAGACTGGGGTTATATTTGCTTTCAATTTCCCAACGTATTGAAAAAGAACAAATGGGAAATGAATTTCCAAAGAAATCATCAACGCTATTCAGACTTTTGATAAAAGATAGCATTTTAAATCAATGAATAGTTTTGAGTCAAATGCAGTTTTTCAAAAAACGTTTCTTTTACATATTCAGGCATTACTAAAGATATAGAAAGGAGCATAACTGTTTTTTTTCTGATGAGTATCCTAATTAAACAAATCAGAACTGCATATTTTTCTCAACATCTAATTATTACAGCTGAGTAATAAATAGGCTCTATAGTGCAGTACGCAATTGGACAGGATGGTTATTTTGAAGACTATTTACGGAGGGGTGAAACAAATGCTTTCCATATTATTTGCATTCCATATTGTAACTGTTCAACAGCTGGTATACGCGTAGTAGTGCTCGTGGTAATGCTTTGTTGCATTCTTTATTCTGATGCATTACGCTTAAATAAAGATTGTAAAAGACTGTGAAAGTAGCGCCACTGCATGGTTTTGATTTCATCAAAAAAGAAAAAAAAATAAAATCAAGGAGAGACTGCTGCTGAAACGAAACGGAGCATGTCTGAGAGACCCCTCTATCCGCCGCGTTTCTGCATAGTTTCTGGATCCCGTAATGCAGCGTCTTTATAAAATGTTTTCTATTTCCGTACGCATATTATCATTAGTTTCCTTACAGTTACTACTGACCTTTATAAAAAAGTCAGTGAAATATAAAATGTTTGTGCACCCAATGTAAAAATGCAAGTGTTTAATACTGACAAGTAATATTTTAAGGTATTTTCTCCCTCCTTTCTGCATGCAATCTGGTGTAACAGTATCATACTCTGCGCGTATTCGAGAGGTTGAGGTTCGAGTCCCGGCGAGGACATTTCGCATTTGTCATGTCTCCTGCTTCGAAATAACCTAATGTCTCAACAGTGACTCCCGAACTAAAAGATGGTGGAGGAGGATTCTTCACCACCAGGATTTGACGATTGGTTCCGCTAATTCTCAGTCCTTTCTGCATGACTTCGTGATGTAACGGTAGCACACACGACGCGTATTTGAGAGGTCCAGGTTCGACTTCCGGTAAAAGCACTGCACATTTTTCATGTTTCTTGCTTCCAAATAACCTAATGTCTCTACAATGTGATCAAAACTGTGTGAACACAAGTGTAAAATCCAGAAGCAAAATAATTAACAAACGCTTATTATTGTAAGTCAAAATACATACATATTTCTTAATTTAGTGTCTGTAAGTCTTCTAATACGGATATTAAAAATGGACTTTCATCAGCTTACAGTTAGTGATGCCAACCTTCCCACACACAATGAATAAATAAATAAATAAATAAATAAAGGAATAAAAAAATTGAAATAAACACAAATCTTTTGTAGGTTTATAAAGCATTTTGAAAATAAATAACAATTATTTTAAGAAATGTGAAGAAATAAACTAACTTTTATACGTATTTCTATGACATTAATTGCTCACATTATAAAAGAAAAAATTAAAATTTTTGGATATTTGGAAGAAAATTTTAAATTTCGCTGGCCTTTGAGCATTAGAAAACTAAACAAATTGTAATTGCCCTGACATTAATAACAAAAATGATTTGCAACATCATTATATTTTTGTTAAATAAGTAATAAAATTTTTTTACGAAACGGAAAGAAATAAAATGAACTTACATACGTATTAATATAATATTTAGTATATACATTCGGAAGGGTCAAACTGAATATTTCTTTTTTTCTTCAAGAAAATTCCAGATTACAATGATGATTGTGTATTTGGAAATTGAAAACAAAGTGCTTATTGCTTTAATATTAGTAATAAGAATATACTTTCAATGTTATTACATATTGCAATTTAACTGAAATTTAAATTTTTATCTTTAAACATCAAATTAAATTGAATTTATCGGAAGTCACCTCTCTAGGAATTATTCTCAAATATTTGCAGGGAAATCTGTCTTAAACCACTGTTTATCTTATTCCCCTTCCTTAACTCCAAAAACTGTGAAGCTACAAGCCAGTTTTTTTTTTCTTCTTTCTCTGAGCGATTAACTGAAATGAGTGACCCTCCTTTCCGTGAAATGAGAATGAAATATAATAAGGAATAAAAGTAAAGAAAAACTCTCTAAGTCAGGCCATTTCTGTCATCATGTAGAGCGCCCAGGCGTGTACGGATCGATTTGGGATATAAGCTTCTTCATCGATTCTTAATCGAATGTTTGCTCTGAGCTCTAATGGGAATCAACGTAAGTAGTTATGCTATTTTTTGCCCATCGTTATCAGAAATCTTTTCAAGAATGTTTTTTCTTATCATTTCGAGAATTCTTGTTTTCACTAGCAAGAGGGATTTCATTTAAAGGTGTATTATGTTTTTTTCAATTTTTTAACTTATTTATTCATTACGATAAACGAAAAGCAAACATTAGGATATTAACTCCATTAATCTACTTATACGTATATATCAGTAACTGGATATCATAGAAAGAGTATAATGTTTGAACATAGCAGATTTGAATATGGAAGCTAAACTACAACTGCAGAGTATTTGAAGTATTTCGGAGGATCCAATTCAGAAATAATTAATTTATTTGTAATATTAACGATAAATATGTAAAAAAATTCTGAAAGTTTATTTTTAATTCATTCTACGAAATGAAGGAAATATTGTAATTGTGAAAACGTTTGGGTATCATATTTCAACGGAACTATACATTTTGACCTGTTTCTGAATCCGTTTAGACTATTATTTCTGTTCGACGTCTGTACGTACGGACAGAATAAAAGAAGTTTCCTTCCAAAATGGATTGCAAAATGAATTTGAACTTACCCGGCTTAAATTCTTAAATTGCTTATCCGGCATTTATTTTTGCAATCGGTGGTCGTAGTCTTATACTTCTAATTACAGAAGTATTTTTAATGATGAAAATATTCGTGTTTTATAAATTAAAAATTTTGAAAAGTATAATTTTGCACTAACTAAATTGAGTTTAATGCGATCTCCCAATTCCTGTACTTATATTTGAAAATGCTTCAAGCTCGTTATGCAAAAACAAAATTTGAATTTTTAACTACCGTACTGCAAAAATTGAGAGGAATATTTAATTTCAAAATTTGAAATTTTTATCTTGTTTTCAACTTGCCTCGAGAGATCAGTTAATGAGTTAGAATAAGTCACGTAAATACGTGTAGACATAGTGCAGGACAAAATGTGGCCTTATACGGGTTTGTAATGGGCCGTACAAGGAAGTCATTTGCTATCCACATCAGACTGTATTTTAAATATAACTATTATCTTTCAGTCAATTTATCTTGACTTTATTTGATGATATGTGAATAGTCATTTTGAAAATAGACTGCTGAACAACTTTTCCTTGCAAGTGGAGATGAAGTACTTGATATTTATTTGACGTGAAGAATGTTATTTTAATTAATGCTAATTAAAATTCATTTCATTGCGATACTCAGAGGTCACTGTAAATATTCGAAATTACAGCCGCCATAAACGATGCAAGCGTCACACCGTCGCAACGCGGAATCACAAACGTTTTGGAATATACTGGGTGTATCACGGAATATCGGACTAGTTACGCCGATGAGCACTGCAAGATCCTACTAAATAATCACGAGTGGCTTGCATGCCAGGAATTTCAAGTAACTCCACAGAAAGAAATCTAAACAGGAAGATCCGTCGAACGCGCGAGCCAACAAACAGGACTATCACGACCAATCCAGCTTTCACCAAATATTGAATTCAGGTATTTCTGAGAAAAAAGATTAATAATAAATAAAATTGGCTAGGGCTCCATCTTGTTTAAACTAGATATTGTCGTGCCGTGGCTCCTGGATGCTTTTCTCATTTAACAATCTGAGCAAGCCTTCCTCTCTGAAGATCTTATAAGGCTCTACTACTTCCTCTACTCCTACTTCCTCTGTGGTACCCCCAGGGGGAATGTGATATTATCTGTAGTTTTTGATCTAGTGCCTTCTGCACAAGATATTAAATTGACTGTCTCATATCACCCTTACAGTCTGCATGATGCGCTGGGAATAATTGAGCAACTGGTGATCTATTTGCCGATTTCTCATTTCCAGTGGAATTTCACCTTGCCTTGGTCTGGGGGCTCCCTCGAAATAGGGGCCAAATTTACTCCACACAGCATCATAGTGGTGATCGATGAGAACTCTTTGGTATCGTTACCGCAAGAAGCGAATTAGCGCACTTGTTGCTCCCCTATCAGAACCTGTAATGATCCTGATAGGAAAAACGCAACTCTTCATGACAAAACCCTTCGTACAAGTACAAAGTGAGATGTCGGCTTCGAAACACGAGTCAGAGAGGCAGTCATGCCCCGGTAGCGGAGCGCAGCCAGCTAAGACTCACAGACAGAATAGCACAGAACAATGTGAGGACACCCTATCTTCGGCATCAGCCCAAGAACATCAGCACAAAACAGAAGAATGTTTTGAAGACCTAGATGGTCCCCTTTCTCAAAAAGGAGTGTGTAAAAACTCTGGGAAAGTGTGAAATTGTGTTTCAATAACATATTTAAAATTACGACCAAACGGAACCTTCAAACAGCAAAATTAAAGGAAAATTAGAACAAATTCAGAATGTAGAGGACTGCCTATATGGACTGGTAAAACTTAAAAGTAAAGTGACTACGAGGCTAAAGCTGCGAATTCATGACAAAGGAGCAGATCTCATTCCGGGAACCAGCACCAGAAACATTCCGAGCACATTCTCTTAGCGCACCGCAAAGATCAAGGTGCTTCCTCGGAGGATGTGAAGGACAACTTAATGAGCAGATGATTTAAACATTTCTCAGCTGCCTACTCAAGCAATAAAAATGCAAAGATGGCTACGAAAAAGTACGAAAAATTTGCTATCTCATCAAAATGGGGAAAAGAGAATATAATAAAATGATACTTCTGTAGTTAGACTGTTTCTTTCATTCTCGAACAAAAATTTCATTGTAGAAGTGTAGAGTTATTAATTTATTTCAAAGCAATAGATATGAAAAATGAGCAATGCCTCGCCGAGAATCGAACCTCTGACCTCTCGAATACGCGCCGTGTGTGCTGATCATTTTTTAAAAGGCCAATGGGTATTAGGGATAATAATCGCCAAATCCTGGTGGTGGAGAATCATCATCCACCACATTTTTTTTGTTCGGGCCTACCTGTAAAGTCATTAGGTATTTTGAAGCAGCAGACTTGAAAATTGTGTAATGTCCTTGCCGGGACTCTAACTTCAGATCTCTCGAATACGCGCCGAGTGTGCTGAACATTACACCACGAAAGCGTGCTAAGAAGGTGGGAGAAATATTTTATAGAAGAATATCAGATTGATGTTCTTTCTATATACACGCCGTCTATTCTTCAATATAGGGATTAAAGTATGAAAAATGTTTTCAAATGTCCCAATGTAAACTCTGTTTTTGACAGATGAAATCGATTTAAAAAACTGATAAATTCTTAAAACATCAAACAAAGTTAAGAAGTCGATTTCTGTTATAAAATCCTTGCACATGCGCATAAAAATATAAAACACTTCCGATTTTTCGAAAAACACTAAAACTGAAAGGGAATAGACGAAAACGTTATCAAAAACGTTATGCATAGAAAATTTCATTTGAATTTTGCAATTACCTGAATATGATTTTCGTATGTTATGATTAGCGTATTAAAGTGAACTAGGAGGAAAGTGATAATATTGAAAGCAAACATAGTAGTACATTCGCGGAACTGAAAATATATCATCATTATTTAATGTAAAAGTATTTAATGCGAATGTATATATGAGACTTTCATTAACGCTTAGAAAGCACGATTTTTCAACTCATGCTTTGGTTATTTTACTTAATTGGCTTTATTGAATGATTTCGAGACGAATCGTTTTGTACAATCTATTCATAACCCTCTTAAAGCGATTACTACGTATCCAGTAATGTCTTCTCATCTTCCTAAAATATTTAGTTAGTTTGAAAAACTTATTTCCAAATATTCAGAGAAGTCTTTCTTCTGTTTTATTATGGATGTTTCTGAATGCGAAAATATTGTTTTTTGACTTCAAATGAAATCGTATAGAGTTACTTTTAGAATCGTATAGCGTTACTTTTAAAATTTTTCTGAAGCCAGAAACGAAAAATCAGCAATGCGCTCTCAAGTATTTGAACGCCGAGCGTCAAAGTGTGTGCTTTGGAGTTATACTCCAAACGCCCAGCATAACGAGGGAGAAAATACCTTGCAGCCGAGGAACTTGAAGGGAAAATTATCACAAGCTGAAAGGCGTAAAGTATCCGTGATATAACCATCTGCTGTTCTTGTTGCTTTAAATACAGAATGTTTAATGATTTTCAAGTAAATGAAAAGTTCTGTGTTGAGGAAGAAGGTACTGATTTGCGTAAGAAGCTACTGAGCTGATTGCACTGAAAGTGTTTAATGTAATAGTTTCCTATTTGAATATGGATTCTTTTGCATTTTTCTTATTCCTATTTCCGAATTTATATTGGTGAAAGTAACACCGTTTTATTCAATTTTATTATTAATTTTAAAAAAATGATAGCATATGAAATTCTTCTTCTTAGTCGTCACACTATCCGTGTTCCTCAGTGTAGGAGGAAAATATCAGAATACGAGGATTTCAATTCTTTTGACACTGATATTACGTAGGGCGTATATATATATATATATACGGGTTCGTTATGGATTGAATGCACAAGTCGTAAAAAGTTAACAAAAATTTATTCTTTCTACAAGAAATGAATCAAAATGCTGAAATATTTCTTCAGAGATATTCGTACAATATCACAATATCTCAAACGTTTAGCAAAAACTCAGTTAAAAACACATAAAATAATTCTGTCTCACAGCGAAATCACTACAATCAATAACAGCATTAAGTAAACAAACAACAGTTCGCTTTAAGCAACTACAACAACAACTGACATGTGGTGTTTCAATTCAGCTTTTATAAGCTTTTTAATTATCACTAGAACAATCTCGATTTTTATAGATTTTTCTGGATGGCAACAGTATTTATTTATTAAACATTAAATGCAGGCGCTCTTTTATTTTTAATTTTTTTCGACGTAGATTTCTCTTCAAAAATCGTCTGCGTTGCACGGGAAATATAAAGCAAATTTAATTACAATTCCAAATAAATAGCCAAATAAATGTGAAATCCGTAACAATATATATATATATATGTATATATACATTCTGAAGCAAAATCATCGACTAATTGTTTTTTCTGAGCTACTTTCGATAACTTACTTTTCGCTACAATTCGTAACAACATTACAATTAAATTACTTTGCTCCTATGTTTGAAATTCGTTCTTTTAATCTCCATTCTTAAATGATCAAAGTTAACCCGAGTGGGACGGAGTTTCAAATCTAAATGCCCCTGTTTACCAGAAATTAATAATTCATTAATCTTGTGCGCTCACCAAACTTGTGTAGCATTTTCGAAAACTCTACAAATCAGTAGCAGGCAGAAATACTTAAACAGAGAAGTAGACATGCGAGAAACGTGTAATAATCTCTTACTCGCAATAATCGATATTCGAGAACACGGCGTAATTATCGGAACAAAACCCAGAGTCCTATTGCGAAGCTCCTTTTCCATGTTATTCCAGATTATACCGCGCAGTTTCGATCGCTAATGCAGGAAACGGAGTGAATCTTTCAATTTCGTTTGAAATTCCAAACAAATGGCATTCTTTCTTGCGTCGGAAATTGGTTAGTATTTTTGCTTTACGGGGATGAAAGGTATAGTTTTTATTCCTTTTTTATTCAGCCCAATGGCACTGAAAAGAGGATTAAGAAAACATCCAGTTTTGATATTTTACTTTATTCGATATTTCCCATTTAATCTAATATACGTTTAATAAATTACTACTTCCAAACGATGATTTACAGTAACAGAATCCCGATTAGCTCTTGTACTAGTTAAAACAACATTGCTGGTCCAAAAAAGAGTTTTTTTTAAATATTCACATTATGATTTGTATGATTATCTAAATAATATTAATAATATGCACGTAGAACTACAAATCTTTTAGCAAATTATTAAATAATGAATTTAACACTTTAAAAATGCATCAATATTTAGCCAAACACAATGCGTTTGAGAAGCACATATATCTTCCAAAATAAAGTTTTAATACCCTTTTGTACGTTTTACATTTTTTTCTTTTTATACTGAGATTTTCTCGAAGTTAACGTTTTCAGATCTATGAGCAGAGTCTTGTGTTTTCTACGGTGTTGGTAACTTATTTGATTAGTTGCAATTGCCATTATTCCACTTGCCATCATTTAATCACTAATTCTTAATCTAATTTTTAATTAGCCACAGCTTATAAGCTACTTCTTCCGCTTTCTTAGCATGCCTTCGTGGTGTAATGGTCATCAAACTCGGCGCATATTCGAGAGGTCCGAGGTTCGAGCACCGGTGAGGGCACTGCTAATTTTTTACGCTTCCAAATTCAAAATAACTTAATGTCTCTTCAGTGTCACCCGAAAAAACTAAAAAAGGCGGTGGATGATGATTCCTTACCACTGGAATTTGGCGACTGGGTCCCTTAATCCCCAGTCGCCCTTTAAAAGAGATAGTATAAAAGGTATTTTTCCCGCGCTCTTAGCTTGCCTTTGTGGTGCAATGGTCAGCACACTCGGTGCGTTTTCGAGAGGTCCAAGGTTAGAGTCCCGGCGAGGATATTGCTCATTTCTCATATCTCCTGCTTTCAAAATAACCTAATGACTCCACAAACTCTCTTTCAGTACAAAGAAAATCTTCAGTTCCTTTTTACAAGGTTCAGGAACTGTATTTTAAATGCTTAGCAGCTGAGAAATATGTTCTCGTTTTGTAATATTGTCGAACTGCCAACAAAAATATGTAAATGTGTAGTGACAGTAGGAATATATACGTGCATCTGCATATTTACAACTATACATACGTCTAAAGATTTGTTTAGAAAAATATATGAGTATATATTACCAGTAAAACCATATACATGTATCTACAGGTCTAAAGGCCTGAAATCTGTCAGTATATCGACTATCTATTAATATAGCTGTTATCTTAGCATTTTAATTGCATAATTGCTATCCACATATGTATAAAATACTCTGGCTAGCTTCCTTCCCTTTTTGAAGAAAAAATGCCATGTTTATCTCACTGAAAAACTAGCTATGTTTTATGTATTAGATACATTTTTCTTAACATTTCTGGATCATTTGCCTACCAATACACGCCAAAATGATAAACAAAAAATTCAGTGCTAGTTAACCGGTTAAATTTATTTATATAAATTAATAAAATTTGAGAGGTAATACACTTTTTTCAAATGTTTGTAAACAGCTCACTCGCAGACATTTCAGAAAACAGTTGAATTCCATCATAGCAGCAATTAATTTTCTTGACTTGGGCATAAGACCAGCAATCTGTGATACCACTTGAATTTAAATTCATCGGCAGAAATTTGTATATGAAACTGCCTACGAAAGGGAGAGATAAAAAGTAGCTAACGATTTTAAGAGGCTTAAATTTATTTAAAATTACATATTTTGTCATAAGTATATTCATGTGCTCTAGACTGGTCCAAACACCTTCAGAACAGATTAAAATGCTTAACTTATGTCTTCTTGTACTACTTAAGATAATCGCTAGCTTCTTTACCATATCTGTTTCTGTTCTAGCCGTCTAGACGGCATAATGGTTAGGGAAGGCGACTGCGGTACCGAAGAGCCCGGGTTCGAATCCCGGAGAAGGCATGGATGTAAACTGTCTGTCCGTGGTGGGTGCTTAATAGGTGCCTCCACAATAAATCGCCACCACTTCCTGTCTTAGGAGTCGTCAATGCCGTAAAGGGAAATGCTCGTCGTAAAAAAAATCTGTTCTTTGAGAGCGATTATTAAACCCAACGTCTAAATACCTATGAATTAAGAGCACTTTGGCTCTTAATTCATAGGTATTAGCAGTCATGAAAGAGATAACATTAGACGGCATGGGTTATAATATATATTAGCTGCAAAAATGGGCGATATTATA
>KK121244.1:220237-277260 GCA_000611955.2 Stegodyphus mimosarum
TCCATGTGAAATTCATTTAGGACATTTTACGAGGTAAGTACTGTGCTTTAAGAAGATAAATCTTTTTAAAGAGGGTTAGAGTAATTAAAAAGCCTCCGACGTGCCAAGAATTTGACTCCTTAATCAATAACTTTTCCAAAACTGGCATTAGAATGGGATACTTTTTTGATTGCATACAAAAATGCCCTAGTACTTTATACCTGGAATCTTTATCCTTTAATATATTGTTTTAGTTTCTTGGAAATATTTCATTTTGCACATATATGCGATGATTTAGGAGCATTCGTACACTGCATCTTTGAAAATACTCTTCAAATCTCTTTTAAGTAAAAAACACTGTGCTTCATTAATTTTCAAAGCTTTCATTTTTTTCACTTTTCGATACTGAGTATATCAAGTGCTATGTTTCATATTGATAAAACATAAAATAAAATTTTGCAATAGCAAAGCTTTGTTTCTTGTTCACTCATCTTCGATATTTGATGAAATTTGCATATTAATTGTACTTTAAGACAGGGTTCATTCTGCACAAATTTATTTGACTTTCAAGTAAGGATTTCGGAGACAAATGTCATCTTTAACGAAATAGTACGTACTATCTGTAACAAAATAGGAATGTTGACTGCTTAAAGATGCTTCGAAGTCATATGGGTGCAATAAGATGCAGTCATAGCAGATTTAAATCATATATCCTTTTTATTGTAATTAAACATTAACACTTGCATATTAATTGTGCCTGTTCAAGAACAGTTACATATTTGATTTTGTTTTGATAGGAAGAAACGCAGCTGGATGCATCTTAGGTTGAACAGAGATGGAGACAATTTGCGAAGTAATCCAGCATGGTAGGTATTAGGAGAAAGTATGAATTCTGTAAAGTTTAAATCTTTAATTATGTTGTGATAATTTTCAGTGAGAAGAAGAATTAGAAGATCGCAGTGCAGATCTAGAAGATAGTTTTTAAACGACGAGACGCTTATTTGCGTCATAACTACACTGCCCCTTAAAAGTTAAGAACAACATGTTTTTCAAAGCTCACCATTACAAAAATGTCAGTAAGATCTAAATTCACAGTTTATGTGCATGATAGATACGAATTTTAAAAAATTATACGCAGAAACAATAGCTACGACTTTATAGAAATGTATACTTATATAGGAGTTGGAGAAAAAATGCAAAAATTGTAATTTTTGTTCACGAGTGTTGATCTTCAGTAGATACTACAGTTTCGAGGAAAATATTCAGGAGAGTCTATCAGTGTCCAGTAGAAGTCATTTGACTGATTTGTTGAGCTGGCGGGCAATTGGATAGATGGAAATGGTGATATCACAAGCTGATGTTGCTAGGCGTCTTAATGTCTCTGGTAGTATGGTCCACCGGCTATGGAAACAGTTTGAATCCGAGGATTCTGTGTCTGAAAGACATGTTCTAGACAGATCTAGAGTTATAACACCTGCGGGAGACCATTATTTAGCTCTTTATGCACAAAGAAGGAGTAACATTAGTGTACCTCAGCTCATGGAAGATCACTTAGTGAAAACAAGAATCTCAGCTACTACAATGCGCAGACGCCTTCACAATACAGGTATGTATGCAAGACGACCAGTTTTTGTGTGTCCCTTTGACCCGATGACACAGAAGTGCCTGTTTATGTTGCGCAAGACAACACGTCTCCTGGAATGGGCGTCTGTTCGCTTTACAGACGAGTTCAGGTTCTTATTGGAGAGTGATTCAGGTCGTCAGCTCATCTGGAGATAATTTTAAAAGGAGCATATGTTTAGAACTTCCGATACACAGTTTCGCGTGATGGAGAAAGAAATGGTTTTTTTTCGTAGTATTGCCATTCCTCGCTTTGAAATCGTTGAATTTGTAAATAAAAAATTCTTTAATGTCTGACAAAATGTGAAATATTAGATAATAAAACAAATTCCAAATCAGGACTTTCAGATGCCCATATTCGGTGGAGGATGACGTTATTCAGAATATGATGGCTCTATATAAGGTACCTTTTTTTTATCACAATGGTACCTTTTTTATCACAATGGTACCTTTTTTATCACAATGGTACCTTTTTTTTATCACAATGCGAGAAACATATATACATACATTTATGCAGATTCTTCATTATTTAATTTCTTTAATACAGGGCTGTAATTTGGTGGCAAGAGTTTTAATAGTGAAGCAACGCAAAATGCCAAAAAGAAATTAATATCCCTTTTTGGCTAACACTGTTTAGGCTAATACTTTTAAAATACTTATCTAAAACTTCTTAAAATAATTATCACGTTTTTGCTTTGCTTAGCTTTCTAATATACTTGCCCAGCTTTGTTTTTGGCTAATGTTTACTTAAATACTTAAATTTGCTTTCCATTTATTGGTTAGTCTTACACCCGTTATACCACTTGCACACTGTAACTGCTTTTAAGATGGCTTACTTATCCTTTCAACACATCTACAAAGTAAAATGAAAGAATGACTAAGTAAACAAACGAAAAGGGGGAAAAAACAAAATATCAGATAAGGCAGAATAAATGGAGAACTCACTTCAACAGTCCTTAGCGTAAAATAAAAAAGTTCTTGTGCCGCCGTTAAATGCTCTTGAGTATCTTTCTGTAGATGTAGCTTTCGCGTTATTCTTCTATCAGATAACAAACCAAAAAATAAATACGTCATTAAAGGTTAGAGATACATTTTGACTTTTTTTTATGTCTCTTGAGAGAATTATCCTATTTTATGTTACACTATTTGTAACTGTAAAAGCCAAAGAAAAGAAAAATCATACAAGACAAACTAAACAAAAAATGTAAAAGAATATAAATTGTTTGAAGGTTTACATTATTTGCTCTGAAGCAGTTGGTTTCATTTAAAGGAAAAAACTATGTAATAACAAAAAACATTTCGGAACAAGTATGTTGCTGTGGACGTGAAGTGAACGTCTCTGCCAAAGCTTTTCTACTGCTCCCAAAGCAAAAGGTTTATTTTATGGATGTTTTCCAAGTTATATTCACAGCATTCAAAGATTTTATTTAAAAACAACTGATGTTTGAACTGTTTCCAAGAAAGAAGTGGAGACGTTATCATTATTTAAAAAAAAACGCATGAATAAAAGAAGCACTTGTAAATAGAAATGTTTACAGTATTTGAAAGCTGTGATTTACAGACATCTTTTTGATTTTCCCGCGGCAAAATTAATGTGTGAATTAGAATATTGCTCTAAATTACTAAATAACTGCGATAAACAATGTTTGCCAATTACTAATCACTTACAAAAACTAATGAGTGGAATATAAATCCACAAAGGGGCACATTGTTTAATTGCATTACTATGTATTAAATTATTTTAAGAGATAAAGAAAACTCTAACAAAACTAGAGCATTAAGTCATAATACATTAAGTCTTTAATATGTTGAAGTCAAAAAATAATTATAGTAGAATAATGAAAATATAGAAATAAACAAAATTTTCTGTACGTTTCTTGTTAAATAATTACTAGTCACTAAAAATGAGAAGCATTTATGTAACTCTTAAATATTATGTATCTCGTGTTTCAGAAAATATGGCGAGGTTTACAAGAGTAAGTTTTGTTAGTAATGATATAAATAAACAAAATAAATAAACAAACGTAGAATAACACAGGAAAGAAAAAAATAAAAGAATGGAAAAAATGAAATAATAATTAAATGAAAGGGGAAAAACAAAGTTTTCAGATTTTATATTAAATCGAAAGAGGCGTTTTTTAAAGTTTTGTGGGTTATCTTTATCTGCAACAGCAATATCACAAAATATTTAAACAGCATGACAGCATATCTTTAGACTTTCCGACAGACAGTCTCGCGCGCTGGAGATATTTTTTATCCGTGTAGTGTTGCTTTCGCTTGCTTTGAAATCGTTGAGTTTGTTAGTGAAAAGCTCGTAAAAGTTTTTCAAAGTATGAAATATATAATAAAAGAAGTTCAAAATTCGGGCTTCTAGTTCCTCATATTCGGGTGGGAGATTACGTACTTTAAAGTTTGACGGCTGCAGGTACAGCAGTCGTTTTTTCACAAAGTGAAAAATATATTGTTAGGAATTTGTACGTAGATAGATGACTTTAATGTTTAATTACATTAATTTGTAATGTAATTAAAAATATTATATATGTGATTTTTAATTGAAAATACAACATACAACAATACTTGTGACATTGCTGTATCTTTCTGTGTAAAATACCTCGAAAAAAAATTTAAAGAGGCAATTATGCCGGAAAAGTAAAAATACAGCGGCAATTCCATTTAATATTGAGTAAAGGAGTTTTTCTGTAATTTCGGAAGGTATCGCCATACTGTCAACGGTTTTGAGGGACTTACGTTTTGTCGTCGAAACTTGCAACCATTTGGCGAGATTTTGGTCCGATCTCTGTGTTACGGTATTAGATATTGTAATGTAATAAACGTATTGACCACCGTATGAGCTGTAACCGTAATTCGACCTTCATATTCCCTTCGAGTAATTTTGAGAAGCAGAAAGTGCTAGAAATATCTCGGCTGCCTGGTGAGAAGTATATAACACCGGTAACAGCAGCTGCTATCCCTTGTTGTTGTTGTTAGCTATTAGCTCAGCATGAGGTTCGAGTACTGAGATTTCTGCGGGTTTTGGGGTCTAGGTAATTGCTAAACGCCCATTTATAAGAATAAATTCTTTTAATAAATTAAAATATGTTCATAGCGTAAGAATAACATTAATCTCAGTGATGAACAAAGTGTGTACACGAACTTGTAAAAACAGAACCAAAGAGTTCTTTTTTGCAGTCGCACAGAGATTCGTCCATTCGCTAGGAGGTGGAATCGAGGAGTTGAAGAAAGGTGAGGGGAGCGGTAAAACCCCACACCATATCCCTTCCTGTTAAAAAATTAGCTAAAACATCGAAAAGAGAAGAAAATCACGTCCGGGTCACCAGTGTAACGATTACACAGTACGATAGAGTCTAGTAGTTGCTCGTGTCGCCATCTAGTACAACAGAAGTGCTGCAGCGCACGAGTGGTATTCGATCCTGCGCCTGTTTTATTGCGAATCGAATTCTCTGCTATTAGAGCAAAAGAGGTCCTGTACGCTGGGTTCAAGAATTCCAACTCTTTCAAATTTGCGAGCGTAGAGTGGCTCGCGTGATCGCTACAGGATAGCTTTCTCTTTAGTTTCGGTCTGCACTGTGTGTGTTTAACGGTCTTAGTAGTTAAATTCTAATTACTGATCGCACTGTAAGAGATTGCGAGGTATACGATTAACACTCTAATATATTGCGAAGTATACTCTAATATGTGGCGAAGTATTATAGTACGATAATTTTCATGGAAAGTTCCAGATATCTGAAGTGTTTCTTTTGATAAAATAAATTTTGTCGACTTATCGTTAAACCTGTGTTCATTCAATTTGTAACAACCCGTACCCACGCAGCACTTGTTGGTGTCACAAGTGGGATTGAATGCTCCTGACAGGAGCGATGGAGGAGAAACTAAGACAGTTGGTGTCTGTTTTCCCCGCATTCCGAGAAGAGCTGAAACTCGCCAAGGCCTGCCAAGATTCCGTTAAAGAAGAGATGGAAGTTGCTCAAAAATTCGTTAAAGGGAGGATGAAAGCTGTTCAAAAAGGATACTGAAGCAAGTCAAGAAGAAATGAAAAGAGAAATCAGTGCCAAAATAGAAAACAAACTCGAAGCTATGGAAGGCAGAATAAACAAAGTTGAAAATAGGGTTGAAGGAATTGATAAAAGAGTTTCTTCCATTAAAGCAAAAATCGAAGAGAGAGTTTCTGCCGTCGCCAAAGAAGTTGGTACCTTAAAGAAATTCATAGCGACACCAGGAAGCAATTCTGATCAATTTACATTTTCACGCATGCCTTCTCTGCCCACTCTGAAGCTATTCACTTATGCTGGTAAAAACTCCTGGCAAGTGTATGACACATAATTTTCTATAGTGATGGACGCAAATGGATGGGATTCAATATAAAAGACCTGTCATCTCACCGCTTCTCTGAGAGCAGTCACAGCGGATCCCCTTCAAACTGTTCCCGAAAACCAGAAGTTAGGCTTCGAAGCTCTATGCGGCGCGTTGGAGCTGCGGTTTTGGAGGGAAGGGTTTAAAAAGATTACAGCAGGCTTCAATTAAAATCTCATCAGTAGAAGTCCAAGGAAACACTCCGGGAACTTCCCACTGGTATTGAAAGACTATCTCAAAGGCTGATAGAAACAAGGAAAATCCTGTCATTGCACTAATTTATCGATGTCATCCTCGATCCTAAAATACAGAAATATCTGTGAATGGCGGTTGTCAAGAATTTAAAAACACTCTAGTTTATGGCATGAAATTCGAGGCAACCCGGCAAGAAACTCTACGTAGAGACCGCCACCCAATCAGAGATGCTCAAGTTCAGGAGCCAGTGGATCAAATGACTACTAGTCTAGACGATTTAACCAGGGAAATCAGTGCCTGATAGGGAATAGGAATGACAGGAGACCAACTGTAAAGTGTTGGAACTGCGACGCTGAAGACCACATATGAAAGAACTGCAGAAACCCGCAGGGCACGGAAAATAAGACAGACGATTTAACCCGGCAAGTCAGTGCCTTGAGACGGAATAGTATTGAGAAGAAAACAACCATTAAGCGCTGGAAATGCGGTGCTTAAGGCCACGTTCAAAGGAACTAAAGAACAGCCCAAGACACGGGAGGATAGACCACTTCCCGGCAATGATTCAGGAAACAAATTAGTGGCCATCTTACGGAACGGCCTTTAAAAGATAATGAGTCGCATATTAAACCGCTTCAAATGTTTACAGTGAGCGGTGGCAGGAATGAACTCTTCATCATGTGGCTTGTCAATGAAGATCCTTGCAATATGATCATCGATGAAGGAGACAATGTTACCATCATTCGGAAAGATTTAGCTGAACAGTTTAAAGATACTCATTTGGACGCCGTCCTTCAAAATCCTCCATACTGCTTCTCGTGATAAAATCGAAATTGATGGGAAATTAAACATCACGTTTGGAAATGCCGCCTATGTGGCAAATATTAGAGATACTTGTGTACTCGGATTGGAAATTTTATATTTCCTTAGACTTTATAAATAACGAATTGCTTTCAGCCTCTGAGGACATAACTATCTGTCATCGGAAGGGACACATAGAACCCACACATACATACAAATTCTTTGCATATGCAGAGGAACATATTCTATTGGCATTATATTCACTATGGGAAATAAGTACTATAATTACAGTAAAAGACTAGTCTGTAGTAATGAATGGCTTTATGCTTAGAATTTGATAACTTATGGATGCGAAATTTGACGTTTAGGACTATGCAAAGACCGTCACAAGATAATTGTGGTTTAAGACAAGGTCCTTTCCGTGTATAAAACCGTGTCTGTAAATCCTAAATATACTTGTGAGGGTAGAAAGGCGCATTCACAGGGCGACCAAAAACAGATCAAAATGGCAGACGAAAGACATGACCGAATAATGTCTGGAATGGGAAAGAGGCGGTAGTCTCTGACTGCATATGTAAAGGTGTCATTTGCTTCTTGTTTATTCCAAGTAGATTACAGAATTCTTTAATTACAGCCAAGATAAAATATCTTTCTTGACTGGAATGTTATTGAAGAAGCACTCCAAATCTGGAAATCCAGCACTGTATCCTCCTACCGTGACAGGAACAGGACACGCTTCAGACCAGTTTGGAAAGTAATCAATGAAACGAGGATTTATTTGTTGCCCTCATAAATTCGTGACAGACGTCCTAGAATGTAAAAACGATGCGTTCAAAACGTATTTCTGCATTGTGAAGTTGTAGCTTTTTCCAAATGCGTTCTTTTGAACTTTTCCGACCCGTACAGGCACCGCAATTGGCATTACTTTTGCTCATCATGCCTTGCTTTGCTCCAATAGAAATGTTCCGAACTCTACACAAATCTTCATTATTCCGAAGTGGTATCCTATCGGATAGCTACATAATTCTTTAATAACAGCAGGAACCGAGATCGTAGAAGTATCAGTTGCCATCGGAACGCTTTTCCATCAGCGAATTCATTCGAATATCTGGAACAGTTACCGCTTAAAATAATGAGTGTGTTCCACCAACCGAATATTGTTTTGTTCCAGGACTATGGATCGAAATATCCTGCGAGGTAATTTTCCTGACTGAAAAAACCATTACGTTTGTTATAGGTTTAATGTCTCCGTCTTCCAACTGATTCCTTCCTAACTTCTTCGTCACTGGATGGGCTTGAGTCAGTCGGTGTTGACGACCAGATTAACCAGCTCGTATATCGATACGACCCTGGAACATTATTGACAGCTCTCTTGGCAGTCTTCTAACCATGGGGTCGGTGTTACTGTGTAATATGATACTTTTCGATAAAGGATACTGTTGTTATATTCCTTAATTAACTATATCAGTTTTGCTAATTGACCTCAGAGGCGCTTAAAATTTATGAGCTTGGTCAATGACGCATGATGTATGCGAAGCAAGAATTTTTAGTCGTAAAAATAATGATGGAAATTTTCGACGGCTTTAAGTATGGCAAGTAACCCTTTCCTAGTGACAGAGTAATACCTCTTCGGTTTAGACAGATATTTGCTACAGTATGCTACGATACGCTCTTGACCGTTTATTTCTGGGGTTGAAACAGAACTCACACTGTCATTGCACGCATTCGTGTCGAGAGTAAATGGTTTGTCGACGGAAGGATTGTCAGGATTGGAGGAGACGTTAAAGCCTCCTTCAGTAGATTAAATGCATCCTCACGTTCTTTTGTCCACAAGTACTTTTTCGTGTTGTCTGTTAGCTTGCGAAGATCCCTGAGATGGAAGAAATGTCCTTCATAAATCTACTATGGCAGGTGCAAAGCCATTGAAAGCTCCTCGCTGATGGACGCTTTTGTGGCGTCCCCAGTCTTTAATCACTGACAATTTATCTGGATCCGTACGTAAATCTTCGGCAAGTATGACATGTCAAAGTTAAGTGATTTACTACCTGAACTATTAACATTTGGCAGGACTTAATTTTGAATTCGTTTCCTTCATTCCTAAAGCACCTTCCTAATATTTTTCTAAATGTCTCACAAAACTCTTCTTGATGATAATGATTTCATCCAGGTACATGAAAGAAGCTTCGTACGAAACACCTCTCAACATGATGTCCATGAGGCGGTTGAATGCTGCCGGCTCTTTACATAAGCCAAACTGCTAACTACTAATGTCTTTGTCCGGTAGTAAATGCCGACTTTTTTTGGTCATTAGGCTGTATCTCTCCCTTCCAAAATCCATTATTTAAATCAAGTGTCGAACACAATTTCCTCTCAGAAATAGTGTCCAAAACGTCGTCAATTTTAGTGTCTTTCTACGTAAACTAGTTCAACCGGCGATGCTCAAAGCAAAATCTAGCTGAACCAACTTTCTTTCGGGCAAGAACAATGGGAGAGGCCCATGGATTTTCTGAAGGCTCGATAAATTCCCTTTTTTTTGTCCTCTAGAAGTTTCTCTACCTCTTCCTGTTTAGCAAGCAGAAGACATCTTGGATATTGCTTGATTGTTGGTTTATCTCCGGTTTCAATTCTGTGAGGTGTCAAACTATTTCGACCTTCGTCAGAAGACGAGAGCCAGAAAACATCTTTTTCATCATCAAAAATTCTTGAATAACACGGCCTGCAGCATGCCGCTCTTCATCGCTTAGTTGTGCATTCTGCGAAAACTCCGATGTTAGGCTCTCTAAGACAGGGATTCTGAAGGCTTAATGTTTTATTGACGCCGATCACTGGATTACATGTTGCAACCACTTCACATTTCCTAATCGCTACCTTATCAGTTACAGTGGCAGCTGTCGCTGGTCTTCAGGTAGCCGAC
This sequence comes from Stegodyphus mimosarum, assembly GCA_000611955.2. NCBI lineage: Eukaryota > Metazoa > Arthropoda > Arachnida > Araneae > Eresidae > Stegodyphus > Stegodyphus mimosarum. Next base: position 230,115 of record KK121244.1, read on the forward strand.
GAGTGCTGAGGCTACTAGTACTCATTGCAGGATTTTACAGTTCTTAGGATATTCGATAACGACGTACCGGAAATTTCTGTTTTCAGCTATGATTCCTGGAAGTAAAGATTCTTTTATTCCTGGTACTGTGGTTTGGTCTTGAGTTTTACTTTCGTGGCCAGATTTAACTCCTTCATCATTAGTTCGGAATAGTGTTATGACCTCAGAAGAAGAATACATTTCATCATTCTTAAATTGCAAGGGAAAATTCTATTTTGTTAGAAAATATAATCTGATCATGGAAGGTTCGAAGGTATCATGGTATTATGCTATCACTGAAGGTATCATGATATGATGCTAAGTTGCTCTTCCAGACGTGACGTTAACGTTTAATTTTCCCTCGATGTCCATTTTATCCTAGGTCACGTCAGGACAGTAACGCAAGGCGAAGTCCATATGAGTTTACCTTCCACTTATTGAGCCAAATCTTTTGGAATGATGGTAACATCGACTTTTGTATACTGTAAGAAACTCTATTGATTTGAGCCATGGTGAAGAGTCCATTGCTGCCGCCACTTATTACAGATATCGGAAGCGACATAAAGTGGTTTTTCTCATTACTTTTCAATCTGCGCTCGGCTAGATGGCTACTAATTTGTTTGTTGCGTAATTGCTGGAAAGATGTCTTATTTTCCTTGTCTTCCGGTGTTCTGCAGATCCTTCGTACGTGACCTCCAGAACCCCAGTTCCAACTCTTAGCGGAGTTGAGTCGTTTTGTTGACTCGCACGTTCCGTGTCAAGGCATTGACTCTCTTGCTTGAATCATCTAGACGAGCAGTCAGATGTGTTGGATTCTGCATTAGCAAGCAAAGGCGTATTGAGTACGTTCCTGTATTTAGCTTAGTTTTCTTCAAATTATCATAATTCAAAATAACTATAAATCTTTATTTTAACAAGCATGAGCATTTCGCTTAACTTAGGTAAAATACAAATTAAAATATCAATCTTCATAGACATCAAAAACCTGAAGTATTGAAAAGAATAACTTACATAGAATCACAGACAGTCCTAAAATCATCAGCTTACCTATTTAGGCAATAAAAATAAGCGTATTTTGACACAGTACCTAAAAGACAAAACACTAAATGAGACCTTTACAAGTAGACTAAAGACCAGGTACAAGTAGGTAAAGTGAGAATCGAATGCGAAAACCTTCGCTTTCTCTTGCCAATATATATCTTGGCGCACGTTTGCTTTTTGTGCTTTTGAGTTTCATTATGCAAAAATAACTAAGTTTATGCTAACAAGATGAACCACTGGCTCCTGGACCTGAGCAGCTGTGACTGGGTGTCGGTCTGTGCGAGTTCCTTTCCGGGATGCTTGAAATTTCATGGCAAACTCTAAAGCGCTTTTTAAATCATTTAAATCCACCATTCTCAGGACTTTTTGTATCTTTGGATCTCGGATGTCATCTGTTCCTATATATTGCAAGGGCAGTATTTCCCTTGTTTTCGTTAGGCAGCCCGAAAATGCGAGATGTAACATCCTGTCATCATCCGCGCGAGCTCCAGCAGTATATAACATGTCCTTCTGTTGGCGAGATTTTTACTGAAGCCTTCTATAGATTTTTAAACCTATCTATCTAAAGCGTAGCTTCGACACACGGATAGAGCTTCGAATAGAGCCGGATAGAGCCGTCGCGTTTCAGGAATAGTCTGAAAGATTTCCGCCAGGTCTACTCTCAATGAAGCGGCGGGATCGCACGCTTTAGCTTCGGAATCTCATCCATTTGCAATTACCAATATAGAGAAATACATCTTGTATTTATAAGCTATCCGCATATAATGGAAATGGCACGAGGCCTTTCCGTCATATGTCGGTAATTTTAGAGAGGGCTAGACAACATATTTTCGAATTAAAGTCATCAAATCTTTGTTCGATTTGTTGTTGGACGGCAGAAAATCTTTCGTCAATTTCAACTCTGTTTTAACAGCGTCTATTCTGCCTTCCATAGCTTCAAATTTATTTTCTATTATGTTAGTAATTTTTCTTTCAGTTTTCTTCTGACCTGCTTCAATCTTTTCTTTTGCATCTTTTCTTGACCGCCCTTCATCACTTACCCTGCTTTTATTACTTCTTGGTCGCTTTCATCTCTTGTTTAACTGCAAACCAGTCTGCCACCAGCTCTTTTACTTGCTCAGCCACCGGTCTTGTCACTGGCATTCAATCCCATTTCTAATACCAAAAATGTTTTGCGTACGTACGAGTGCTTAATAGATTGAATGCACAGAGGTCCGATATTAAAGAGGAAAGCCAGAGATATCTCAATACTCAAAACTGACTCTGAACTAACAACTGCAACATCTCAAAACAATTACTGACCGGATGCTCTTGTTGGTTTTATATGGCTTTCTCCCGGCCGCTGAGATTCTTCTATGACTTTCTGCTTTTCGAAATTAGTGGAAGGCATATGAGGGCCGGATACAGTTAGAGTTATATATAAAATCAATTACAGTTGTACAATTGCAATACCTATTACACCGATAGAGGGACAGTAGCAAAATGTCGGCAAACGGTAGCCACGTTTGGAGACGTTTAAAGATTTTTCGCCAAACTTGGGGGCAAAAATTAGTCACCGAAACCATTGCCAGCTTGGCGATATCTTGCGAAATCAACACGGCGTTTACTCAGTGTTAATTAGCCTTACCTCTGTATTCTTATTTTTCAGGTGGAGCATCAATTCTCTTAGCTTTTCACGTTACATTGTACAAAAAATGTGATAATTTCACATATAATTTCAGTAAGATTATGTAACAATGTATAAAATTCGTAAAGGTTCATACAGTAATGAATCAAGCATAGTTAATAAGAGATACGATGAACACTTGACAAAAAGTCATAGGTACAGGGGAATACAAATCCTTAATACAGAAATACAAAGTTTAAAATAAGGTATATGCTATCATGAATCAAGCATAGTCTCTAATAGGTACAAAGAAGGCCTAATAAAGACTTCTAGGTAATTATAATATACAGTATATGCAAAGAAAAGCCATAGTAGAAAATACAAGACTCCCAAAAGAAAAATGCTTAGTCATTACAATAGAAGAGAAACACGCCAATGTGACAGTCAAATTCGCTGAAACAAGCTTGTATTTGGCGTACATTTACAAAAAACACTCAATCGATTGTAGCTACCCTCGAAATCGATTGAGTGTTTTTGGTAAATGTACGCCAAATACAAGGTTGTTTCAGCGAATTTGAATGCATAGTCATCTCAAAATAATACTGAAAATATAAAAAAATATTCATTCGTCTAGCAAAATTTCCAGGTTAATCTAAGAAAGGAAATTTGGATCAATTAGATTTAATCAAAAAACTTAGAACAGTGTAGAAAACAGTATTAAAATATACAACATCCTATGCAAAAATGGTGCTATAAAAATGGTATCGTGTAAAAAATACAATAAAAAGTTATACATGTTGTAAATGTCATACAGTGTTATACAATTTAAGCAAATGCAAAGCATCAAGAAGGTCAGCTTTCCTTGCTAATTCACTTGGACTTGTGAGTGTTTCATCTATGTCAGAGATGTTAAAGTGGCCGCCCTCCAGCCACGTGTGGCCTCTGATTCTCTTTTGTGCGGCCCACGAAAGCAATTCCGTTACATATTTGCACTAAATGCGATGTTGAAGGATTTCAGGATTTTATTTATTTGTCACCAGAGTTTACATTATCGTCATTACTTTTGAAACCGGGCATGAATAGTGGACCAGAAAATCTCTAAATAAATCTAATTAATTTTGAATGCGATGTAAACCTTATTCAGAGATTTCAGATAAAAGTTTGATTTAATTTATTCGTACTTGTCAAAAATAAATACGCTGATTTATGATTTTTTGCACTAAGAATAATTGCCTTGTTTGGTAACACATGTGTATAAGAATAACTTGTTTCCGCAATTGAAAATTAATTGAAAAGAGAAAGCGATTGATTAATGAGAATCTATAATATGTGACGAAACGTTGTGGCACATTTTTGCTAAGGCTGGAAATTTTATCAGAATCGGAACGTCGTCAAAGTGACAAGTTGTATTAATCAATACTTATATCAGTTAAAGGATCCAATTTTTAGCAATATTATATAGAGAAGCTGAGCATAGTGCTGGAAATAAAACATTTGAAAGATTCCGAACAGACGTAAAGGAAACATTTCTCAACTGATAACTGGAACATTTTCAGACTATTCATTGCTAGTTCAAAAGGGATGAGACATTAGAGATAGGGAAAATAATGAGTGGCCCGTGCATTGTGATCAAAGTATGATGGGAAAAGTAAAACATAAGAAAGTTAAGAAGATTAAGATACCATTAGCTAAATTATTTTTGCTTGAACGAAAGGAAGGTAAATTTAACAAAAAAAAAATCTGAAATGTACGGTGGCTAAAAAGAGTTTGCTAAGGTTTCTCATGCTCTCGCTGACATAGCAGTCTACAGTTCTGCTGTTACACTCACTCTTAACCATTTTTTTTTTTGCCTTTTTGACTTTATCAATAAGCACCATGCCGTATACAGTACAGCAGCTAAATTACAAAAATATTAAATGCAGCATAGCAGTATACATTTAGAACAACATATCGGTATACGTTTAGTATTACCGACGCAGTATTACGTATTGGCATACATTTTTCTGTTTTCTTCAGTCATTTCCCAGTTCATCATATTAATGTTCAGTTTTCTTGCTAAGCTTTATAAAGCTTTTGTTTGTATCTTTATTATTAAGGTTTTCTGTGTTTACCTTATTTATAAAATATAAAGTTTCTGGCGATTACGGCCCATAAAATTCGATTCAACTGCAAAATCACAAAATAGTTTAAGACAAACATATATTTAGAATTTCCGATAGGCAGTCTCGCGCGCTGGAGAAAAAAAATCTTTTATTCCGTATAGTGTTGCCACTGATTGCTATGAAATCTTTGAACTTGTTAATTTAAAATTAATTCACGTTTTCAAAATATAGAATAGATAATAAAATATAGAATAGATAATAATCCAAATTCGGGCTTTCAAGAGCCTATGGTCAAGTGGAGGACTACGTTCTTTAAAATTCCATGGCTCTTGCTACCGTCGCTTTTCTCACACCGCGAGAAACATGCATAGTTTCATGCAGATACTCCATTACTTAATTTCTTTAAATATAATACAGGGAGATACTATTTGGTGGAAATAATTTGAAAAATGATACGCCGTATTTAGTGATTCAAGGCAAAATGTCGTTTGGAAGCTTATATCCTATTCGCAACTAACGTACCTTTTTGGCTAGTTAATGGACGAAACTCTGAAAAACTCGAAGACACCTGTGCGAACCAGGAACTGCGTTTCAAGAAAAGATCAAGATGTGTTTCAAGATCGCAGTGAATTTGAATTTGAAGTCGTGGATAAGGCGTTGAAAGTGAAAATAGATTTTTGTTTGATGATAAACAAGAAATACGTAACTTTAAGTCTGATGGACCACAGTTGATAATAAAAATACTGGGTGATGCAATAATAATTTAAAACTAAATCCAAAGGATTTCCACAAATGTGGAGCAGTTTAAGAAGTTTTACTATAGAGGTGATGTATTCATACTGAAGTAAATCTGAGTTTAGGCAGAAATGACATTTGATAGTAAGAAAACTTGTGCCCATACTAGTCTGACGCTAGAAACTAGGAAGCCTTGTTTAAGGATCTACAGAAGAAGGGTCGTCATGCAAGTGACAGAAAGCAAAGTGAGCAGCAAGCGGATGCTGAACATTTCTCAGAGGGATACACAATGTAGCATACAGCAGTATGAAATTAGGTTGCAGGTCCGTGTACACAGCGTTTTAATGGTAGTGGAACATGCGGGTGCAATGTTACTAAATAGAACAGCAAAAGCATTGTCTGCGACGGAAGCCGCAATCTATGTTGCAGAGGACCGAAAACGAGTCTCAGGAGGCTTAGAGAATTTCAAGTCAAAGAATGCTGAGGACGAGAGAGTGGCCGAAGCAAGAAGCAATACATAGGGCGCAAGAAGGATCGAGCTTTAGCAACTAGAACAATTTATGAAGAATCTACGCTCACAAAGTACTGACGTAGTATTTACATTTTGAGAGAACGAGAGTTTTTCACTAGTAATTCCACAGACAGGTGAAAAAGTGCTGTTATGACACTCTCAAAACTAAAAAAATATTTGATCTTAAAATTAAGCATGAAATTAAGCTACATGATGTAATGGAGAGTAACTCATAAATGCGTAAATGATTTAAATAATTTTGAGCTATTGTAAAAATAAGATCGACAGTAAACTTGAGATATTATAGATCACCTGTAATTCAGAAATCATGTTGTGGCAAAGTTAAATGTATTTATGAAAAATTTGATTTCTGTAAATGAAAACTGAAAAAATTAAAGCGTTTAAACAAGAAAGCTTTATTCTTTGTGGAGAATACGTGTAATTAAATCATCGATGCTTGTCGAACATCAGAATGGTTGAAAGTTATAAAATCTATTCGAGAGCAGCACTAATTGTTAATAAAATTTGGACTGATATGATAGTGCTACGTGGCAAAAGGTAGAATTTTATTTCGTGTATAAGAAAGGAAATTGACGCGATTAAAAGCAATGTCTATTATATAATATGGCCATGAAATCTATGTCATGGCATGGTAGCCCGTGAGAAAAATTTCATCTCTTCAGCCGCAATATATTGACTGCCTTCGATGTAAGGATTACATAATATGCTAGACATAATATGACAGCAGAAGCGTATATAATGTAACTTAGACATCACAGTTATAACTACTGGCGACTTTGCTGTAGATAGGGTCTTTAAATAATTAAATCTATTTTTTTTTTCTAATCCTCTGTTACAAATCTATGCCTCCCCTTTTAGTAGGCAGTATTTGCACAGTAATACAGTATAAATCACTAATTAATTCTGGTTCATAAGTTTGGTTTATTTAATTAGGGTAAATCATGCGAGGGAATGATTTACGGAAGATCAAAATGTAACATTTCGAATGTGGCGGAATTTGAAACCAGTTGCTAAGACTTGACACTTTTATAAAAACTGTTATATGACATATAACATTTGCAGATGCTGTTTCCTTCGCCTGAGAACTGAAAAAAGCGTGAACTTATTTTGTTGATTTTGTAAAAAATCGGCTAAGCAAACAATTCTGATTTTGGAAAGTGTAACCTCTTTTCCTCGACGGTTTACATCTTCAATAAAATACTTAAATGAAATCAGAATAAATTATTGGTTTATTCAGGTATCATATTTTATTACACTTTTGGGAAGTACTGTTTCGTAGATGTCTCTTTAAATAACCACTGCACATGACCGGAAAGAACTTGAACGTTTATTATAAACAATCAGAATGCGCAGCAAGATAGCTATAAACATTTCAAGAAAAACGCGAATATTAGGCATATGACCCGAGAGAAATGTAGTAAATACTCAACACCATTCATAAAATAAACTTTAAAACACATTCTGCACTGCGATAATTTATATTTGAGTAACAACTTAAATTTCATTTACACTCCTCCTTGCTCTCGGAGATGAGTTTGTATAACGTTGAACAGGCTTCTAGGAACTTTGTGAAACTTTTTCCTAGGGCTTCAACAAAAATGCGTTTTCCCCAAACTTCTGGAAGTCACTTAGTTGGCGACAGATCTCCAAATATAGTAATTAGGCTAATAAATGTTTCGACAACACTTATCAGGAGCATTTTTATCCATATGTTGCATTCTGTTTGATCCATTATGTCATTTTAATCAACAGTTCAATAATCTGAAACAGCTGAGATTCCGTGCAAGAAATAAACACAGATAGGCAAATCATGTAGTTGCAAATTCAGTAACACACAAAATAAATGCTAAAGTTATTATCCTAAAAAGCAATTATTAAGCAAATAAATGAGTCAAACAGTGCAAAATATTGCAGCATGTACAAAAACCAACAATGCAATCAAGATGATTTCATTATTTACAGAAATTTGAAACAACGTGTTTTTTAAAAACTTTTTGTAAACTAAGTCGCTGTAAAGTTTTATAAACTTAATTATTGAAATTTACATGTCGAAAATAAAACAGACATTCAGTTAGGAAACAAAATTGCTAAAATCAGATGTAAAAATTAATTCAGTAGGTGAAGTGACGTTCGCATTGAACGTAGACCGTTACAATATAAGTTCTACAACATAACTATATGAAACTGCAAGTAAACATATATGGGAAACACTATACAATCTTTTTCTTTTTCTTCTGTATGTTTCTAGTCTCACGCACAGAAATTTCATCTCAATGCGTTACTTCCTTCTTTTGGCAGTGAAGTAAAAATCACATCAAGGAGGCAAAGGAAAAAGCCATTAACTCCAATTACGCTTTGAAAAATTGAGTTTGCTAAGCATGCTGATGCCAATCAAGGCCTGTCGGAGAGAGATTAGTTAACCGAAGTTTATGTTTCCTTCGAGCTCCTGTAACTTAAAAACGTATTCTTTAAAGCACTGCAATGCAATGATTTTATTTAATGTTCTAAAATAAAAATGAGATTTTGACGTAATGTATACTATTTTTATTATTCTTGAGTAGTGTCTCGAAAACATGTTAAGTAAATTTCATACCTCTGCTCAGTACACTTTTTTGTCGATGAGTAGTATATTCCAATTCCTACAGTAATTAAATAAAGTTGCTTATAGTACTTACCCTACATACAATGAAAAAATAAATGTTCTTACATATCCCTTATATTTTTGAAGATGTTATCTACGACTGCAAATGTACCTAGCAAATTAAACAAGTCTGCCCGAAGAAAGCATTGTATCTAAAGAAACTGTTAAATCTGCAATTAAGAAAAATGGGCGACAGATTACTAAACTGAACGCGTAATTTGAAGGCATATAAATGAACTTTTGGGACGTAAATTGATTGCAGAATTCAAAGATTTCATAAAACATGGTTACGCAGTAATCCCTGCAAAATTCTGATGAAATGTATATGAAATACGACTAATTTGATGCTTGATCATTATCTGCGCGCTGAGAACTGAAATGATATCGGAGTCAGTCGGATATCCAAACATTTTGGTCTTCGAAACCGACTGCCTCATACTACCTCTACGCTATTTGTCTTTCTGAAGTAACAAAATGTGCAGATTCTTCTCCGCACGAGAAAGCTCTGAGACGCTCACAGTTCTCAGAATTTTGGGAGGCTGAAAGCTGTTTGATATCTGTGCTTGGTACTGGATTATGAACTGGTAGTGGTATGTTATGAAGGAAAATATTTGACGTTTGCTTCAGAATTGTGTGTCGGTATCTTCATAATATTCATTGCGCATGTACATTGATTGATTTACAGTTATGTGCACTAATTTATATAAATATATGTGATGAAGAAGATATATGTTCAGTCTGTCATATAAATAACCTTCAAATCAGAATTTGAAAAGGACACCGAACCAGAAGTACTTGAATAATGTTTTCGCAAATTAGCAAGTTGAATTTGCGATATGGCACTTGGGCCGAAAAAGGCCGACCACTTAGAAATTTTGACACATAGGACCTGTTTTGAACTCTTAAGAACCTTTGAAAGAGGAACTTAAGGATTTGAAATTCGACCTGATACGTCGTTTCCTCATATGGGATTAATTAAAATGGGTTCCTCATATGGGTTCCTCTTTACTTTGAATAAGTGAAGAAAGGGTTAAGTTTTGTTTTTATTGTTTAAGATGGTTATTGATAAATGAAAAACAAGAGATCGATGCAAAAGTTAAAATCGGTAACCATTCTTAATAAAAGTATTGACGATAATGTCACTAAAAATGATTCAAAGTATTTGAAAATTCTTTTATCACAATTAATTGAAAAATGTAATAACATAATATTGATTGATGATCAAATATTGAACTTTTGTGATGAACAATATGCCGAAAGAGAACTACTTGATATTTAAATGTACTTAGTTAATTTAACAGAGTGATCATGAAAATTAAGTTAAATGAATAGAAATGAAGAATTAATTTCCATATGAGCAGTTTTTAAAGTGCGAATCATATTGCGAACAATATTGTTTCAAACACTGCCGGATCTCTTTCCCAAAATACAAAAATGTATTTGATCGAATTCTCCAAGAAAAGTGTAAATAAAATTTTTAGTGATTCTTAGCAGTGGTTAAAATTCAGTGAGCTATTTAAACCAGCGAAAAAAGTCCTAATTTGAGTGAAGTTGAAAAATTGCTTAATTTATGAAATTTTCTTAGAGGATCTGCTGCGTGACCTATTTCTGGTTTAGTATTAAAAGAAGAAAATTAGGATGCAGCATCAGAACTCGTTTGAACTAGATTTGGACAAAGTAACCGGTTTATTAATTCGCACTTAAGACTGTTCTAAAGTGTACTACCAGAGTTCCAAGATATTGTTGGCTTACGAAAACTATTTGATCGTGCTGAGATTCACATAAAAAATTTAGAAAAGCTGAGAATAGATTCACATTCGTGAGCAAACCTGCTTTAGCCAATTCTGCTGAAAATATTACCAGACGAATTTGCATTACAATTTAGTATACTGGCGCGATGACGGTGTGGTGTGATAGTGGTGCGATTCTATATAATGTCTAGTAACTGACTGGTTTGCATTTGGTTAGCTTTCATATTACTACATACAGATCTAAAACGAACTTATTATAAATCTACGAGAAGCTCTATTAATAATACAATAATTGCAAGTGATAACTAATGCTGAATGCATAAGTAAGATAAATATTATTCTCATACGATGGCTTTCTCCGGCCATGGTCGGCTTTCTCCGGGCGTGAGTTTTTTGTCACTTTGTATATATTAGGTTATAATTTAAGATGTTTTTTCTTACTTTCTTTAATAATATAAATGTCATCTTAGTAAATGTATGTTTTTGAAAATAAAGACTAATTAACTAAATGTACAAGTTTGCCTAATAAAACTGCTTAAATACAGGTCTTTATGACATATCCAAAACCTCGCACTGCTCACAGAACTTGTGTTTTACGTCCTCCGATTCTTTATGGTTAAAACGATATCAGAAGAACAACTGATTATTTATTGGTCCATCATTCTTCCTGTAATCGACAGGGTCTGATGACCAAGGTACTGCTTAAAACTCTTGTAACTTATAACTCTTATAATGTCAAGTGGAGGCGTTCCAGAACAAGTTTTAACAGATTAAATCCTGCGACTTGGGAAGGGACCGAATTTCTTATCTTTTTGTGGTTTCCCGCATACACCTCTTCAGATATCATCTTGATGATCCGAAAAGTCAGGGAAAAGCAGATGTCTGCCAGAGCGAGTTTGATGATTATGTTGATGGAAGTCATTGCAGATTCTAAGTGTCATTATAGCAAATATCCATGCCCATATTGGACATGAATGCCAGTTTACTTACCGTCGTCCTGCATGACGTTACATAAACACATGTCAACACGTTTTCAAATTTTTGTGAGTAAATACTGCATTAGTTTCATGTGAACCAGTTGCTTTTGATTTCAGCTGTTGAATTCAGATTCTGTCAACGTATTCAATAGGATATAGTATCAGCAGTAGATGTGTCAATAATCAACCGGTATTTTAATTGTACTTGTGTACACATGTTCATTAGGAGTGCATACGATGCTTTCTTTAAAAGCTGTTCTTAGTTCTAGTAGCACACTAAGTAAAATTTGTCAGTTTTTGAGTTTCGTGACACATTAATGCAGATTTTACAGAACAGGGAAATTCCTGACTTAAGACAATGCTTTGAGGGTTATAAGCAGTTGTGCGCTTTCATTGTACGCCTAGTAATTTTGTTAGAGCATTAAACAAGCAAGAATCGAATTGGCCGGTTGTGGTAGTAGCTGTTGCTCGATTCTGATAGTAGTTGGAACACCAAACCGAGAGTCCCATTTCAAATAGAAAGCTTTGGTTACTGTTGTAACTTGAATATCGATGATGGTGATAGATTCCGTGCATCTAGTAAACCGATCGATACCTGTTAGACAATATGTGGATTTATTTGAAGGGAGAAGTGGGTCGATGAGATCTAGACGAATATGTTGAAATCACGTAGAATTTTCACTGAATGATTATGAAGGGGCTGAAATGTGTTTATGTATTCTAGCATTTTATCACGAAGCACATTGTCTTGCGCAATTCGAGACACTTTTGTTAAAATTTGGCCTCACATAACGGTTATGAAATAATTTCGACATTGTTCGAATGGCCGTAGGAATTAAATTAATTACCTAATTAAAACACAATTTTCGGAAGGCTTTGGGAATATAAGGTCATGTTATGGAAGTAGATATATCCCAATATAATTTTATTTTTAAATTGAGATGCTCAAGCTTTTTTTTCGGAGTCGGTAACAATTTTATAGGTTCATTTTATGTCCTGAATATCAGTTGTGAATTGCGAAATAAATTCTAGTTGAGCATTATGACGTGGGTAGCACTCTTCAGGATTTTTTTTAAAGTACGTATAAGTACACTGCGGAAAAAAAGGGGGGACAGTTCTATATCTCCCGTTCTAGTGGGCCGATTGACGAAATTCGAATTTCGTTTTTCATGGTTAGAAATCGCGACTTAGAATATGTATTACATTTATGTATAGCATTGTTCAAATATGGGTATTTTGACACAAAATCGGACTTTTTCTGAAATGACATGCCAATTTTTTTCAATGTTTCGATTCTACGACTCAAATTAGTTTACAGAAAATTAGCTCTCACGATTTTAGCTCTTGAATGTTAATTCAATTTGGTATATATTTATTAGTATCTGTTTTCTTATGAAATTTATCTGATTCCTTCTTACACATTTCGAAATTTAGGTTCATTCCAATTAAAATTCGCCCATTTTTTATGATTCATTTTTAAAATTTGCATTTTTAAATAATTTTTATAAATTTTTCGAAAAGATTTTGAATTAAACCTACAAAATTTTTACAATCATCTTAAAGCAGATGCATTGCTAAGCGTACCTGAAACAATTAGACCATTTTATTCAAAATTTCCGAAGATATACCGAATTTATATAGTGGCGCGTATTGAAATTTTGCATATTTGTTGAAAGCGATAAAAACGAAAATGTGGTTTACACATTTTGTTAAAATTATTTGAATGTAGAATGATGGTGACTTTTTCCTCTCATCCACAGTGCAAAAAAGCAGAAACGATGTGACGTTTTTTCCTGCTCTGCACAATAGAAGAGAAGGAAAATAGGTTGCCACATATTAAGAAGTTCGCCAAGTGAATTATTCTTGGCTCAAACTGATAAAAATTTGCCAAGTTAAATTTTTGAATTTCTCCGTAAATTTCGCACCAAATTTTACAAAATTTAATATTTAGGCATAATTTGAGTCGTAGAATCGAAATATGGAAAATTGGTACGTTGCTTCAGAAAAGTCCGATTTTGTGTCAAAATACCTATATTAGAACAAAGCTATATGTAAATCTAATATATGCTCTAAGTCGTGCTTTCGAGACATGGAAAACGCAATTTGAATTTCGTGAATCGGCCCAGTAGAAAGGAAGATATAGAACTGCCCCCCTTTCTTTTTGCGCAGTCTTCATATTAGTGATTGTGATCGGCAAACAGTATAAGCTCGTATCTCTCTAGCATATACGTAAATTTCAGAATGGAGGCTTGCATTGCTAATAATTACCTATCATATGCACTGTATTGTGCCTCAGTGGTTGTGGGCTGTAGAAAAAAAAATGCTAGAGCTTCGAGTCCGTGGTTAGTAGCTTGATTTAGAAATCCGTCAATAGCGTAGAATAATGCATCTCCTGTCAGAATAGAGATGCATTTAGCGATGGATATGCTAATAATGTAGCATTTGCTAACTAGATTTAGCATTTCAAAAGTTTCACTTGTTTGAATAGACCAAGGAATTTTGCATATATCGTTCATTATGAACTTTTTAAAATTTCGCTGCATAGTGCTACACTTGATGGATATCTGCGGTAAAAATTTAGTAAACCTAAAAAAGTCCTTAATTCTTTGCTAAAATCTGCATTCATAAATCTCGAAATTGCGTCTCTTCTTCAGCTAAACGTTTACTCCCATTCTTGGTTATTAAGTGGCCTAAGAATTCTATTTCAGTATTACCCAAAACATATTTTGAAGTATTTCATTTAAATCCATAATCGTTTAGTTTGTTTAGAAATTTAAAAATTTGTTTATGAAGCGTTTCCTTGTCTGAGAATACTAGAACGTCATCTAAGTATGAGTAACAAAATCTAGCCCTCGTAGACATCTACATCGAACACTTCGTGTTTGAGATTTTGGAAGGTTTGAGCAGCTAAATATAAATAAGGAAACTCAGAAAGACTGAAAAGTGTAATTGTGCTATTTTAGATATGAGGTTTTCATAGACATGTATGATGATAAGCCCGTACAATGTGTAATATAGAAAACATTGTTTAGCCATGAAGATATTGAGCGAAATCTTGCATATCTGAATTAAAACAGGAATCGAAAGCTGTAACGTAATTAGGTGTTCTGTAACCTCCTAACTGCTCTAATACCTTAGGCGTTTTATGTGCTACGTGTAACTATGGCAACAAGTTACTTTTAGAAGGCTGACAAATTTTCTGTTCTAACATATATTTGAACTCCTTTTTTGCTTCATCATAAGCTTCGGATGGAAGTTGCCTTGCTTTGGAGTGGACTGGTTGTCTTTCAATTTCGATATAATGAACTGTGTCATGTTTGATTGATTTGTTATGTATACCAGGATTAGTTCAGGAAACTATCCAAGTATTTTGTGATATTAGCTTCATTTCGAAACAGTCTTAACACTCAGCTAAGTTTTGGGCTCTAATTGGCCAGTACTAATAAGAGTTGTCAATGTGTCGACAATTTCTTTTTCTTGTAAGCAGGCTAGCAAAAGATGGGCGAGGGAATCAAAATTGGGCGAGGGCCTATAATGGGAAATGAAACAGCAGCTATTATAAAACCCTATTTACATTTTGTTGAGTTCGAAATATAAATACAGTGGCTTAAGGCCGTACGTTTCAACTTTAATATTATTTGCTTCAAATAACTTTAAAACAGTAGACGTAATTTGTTTTCCTCTTGACACAAGAAAGCAAGAAATGCCACTACCTATGTCAAAAAGAAATTTTGTGCGTTTATCGTATATATGTAACCTGTTTGAGGTATATATGTAATCTGTTCTCATTAGTATTTTGAAATCAAGATTCGGTATTTTCAGTTTAATTGCCTGCTGCTATTTGGGTTTGAGTAGTCACATAAACTACAGATGTCTGTTGATATAAAGGAATTGGTGCTTCTTTTATACTAGCTCTGTTTGCATACTTCCATCATGACATTTCGAAAAATATAGAAATGAAAATAGTGAATAATTTAAAACTCTAAACAGTTTGCAGAATTGAAAATGAAATCTTACCGTTAGTTTCTATAAGATTCAAAATGAATGACAGTAAAGTTCAAAATGAAATTTTACGGTATAAAACTATCTGTTGTAAATACGTGTTTCCGTATTACATTTGAACAATTTATATATCTTTACTTTTACTCAAACCTTTTCCTAAATTCTGTTGTTTTGAAATAAAATTCTTCTATACTTACATATCATAAGAATTTGATGATTTCTTTATAATAAAATATTTCATTACTCACCTTTCATTGAGTGCGAAATTTTAGATATAATAGGCAAATGTGAAAGGAAACATCAAAATGGAGTTTTACAAAAATCGGACCGTTTTATAAGTCGATTTATACCAAACTGTAAATAATTAATATTAATTTATAAATATGTAAGCAAATTTAGCTTCTGCAGCTAATATCCTGTCCAAGTTACCACCATGAAAGATTTATTTTAAATACTGATACGCATCTAGCAATTAGCAACATCTATCAACACCGAATGTATCAACAGTAGCTGATCTTCTGGTTCCTGTCTTTTGGTTAATTGCTTACCGAATACAAAATTCTTTTCTTTACGTTTCTATGAAATGCTGTCTTGAAATCAATTAATTCAGTGCCACAGAAACTTCTTCCAATACTCTATGGAGCTCATGAGAAAAATCAATCCAGATGGCAATAGACAATGGACTCCTCTGAAAATCACATTGGTAGATAAATGAATCAGCCATTGTGCCAAATGTGTTTTATCTTCTAACTATTATCAATACTCTGAAACGCTTTCTAACACATGAAATCAATATCACTGATCCGAAGTCACCCAAACTCCATATTCTTCATTGAAAGGATGGGTAATGTTTTCAGACTTCTACAGGATAAGAATTTTCCGTTAATATATAATAACATTCGCACATGTGATTCATTAATAACTGCCACATATATGTTTGCAATGAAAGTAATAATCTGTCAATGATGATTAAATTTGGATGGACATGAAATCAAAAAATACATTCCTCTTTGAATTAATGCAGTTCCAGATAAGAGAAATAAAAAATTGTCTAAGATCATGAAACCAATGATAAAAGAATGCTGCTGCCTTTTTTTCCCATAGATCGTTATTTAGAAACATTGCTTGGAAGTAATTAAGCAGAAGTATTCGGAATTATACAGGATCGTACCACATTTAAGTAAAACATATATCTAATAAATACCACACAGCCAATGCTTAAAATGGGCATTTTTTTAACGTTTTCCTATTGGAACATAAAATTTTTGGGTTATTTTATTAGACGTTGTATTCAGATATTACCTACATTGCATGTTATTTTTTAGGCAAATAGGAAATGCGTTTTTTCTCATGATTAAGTAATTTAATAAATTTTGTCTTATAATTTGGATATTTAGTGATTTTCTTAGAAACAAATGCACTATATACAATATTGAAAATAATAAATAACTTTGCATAAACGGATTACTTAAAATAAAATTAGTGCAGTAATTTATAAATAAATTTTATAGATGAATTGCATGATATCTACATTTTATTTCCACTTAATATTATTAATGAAGCTACCATAATACACTTTTCTTTAACTTAACATTTATTATCATCGTAACGTTTATCTTAATTAAACACATAAAATACACAATCAACAAGTTTATTTCATATAAATTATCGATATTCGCTTTTAATTTCTTATGAGCAAGACCTCACATAAAATCCTTCCCCGAATTATTAGAAAGAGGAAGTTTGGTAGAAAGGTATAAATTCAACATTTGTCACACAGATTGATTTTAATAGGGTTTGAAATCGGCTCTGGAATTTATCTGTGGCCCTTTTTTTTTGCATATTGCATAGCGTATCTAGGCTTTTTATCATTAAAGTTTATTACTAATTTAATATTAAAATCATCTTCATATTGTAGAGTCAAATGTGCAGTGCCCTTGCTGAGGCTCGAACTGCTGACCTTATAAATTCTAGCCATACGTGCTCCACGAAGACACGTGGTAATCAGGAAGAAACATTGTAATTTTAAAAAAGAATTTCTTGTTCAGATATATATTATTCATTTTGTTTCGAATTATATTATGTGTTTGAATTATATTCCATACTTAAGACAATGTTTATGCTTCACATGTTTCTCATTACAATTGTAATCGAATTAAAAAAAATATTATGTTTTTTGTATCCAATATAACTTTTTTTAAATTCTCAGCGATGGTTCGCTGATAGTTTTCCACTGACTGACTCTAGCTGGTTGTTAAGGTACAGTACTTAGCGGTTTGTTTGAAATCTGAGACAAATGTTTAATATAAACTCTTACTTAAATTATTTGCTTTTATACTCAGTAAAAATTACTTTAATTTAATAAATTTATAAACGTTTATTTTTTAATAAATTCTTTAAATTCAAAACAAAAGAAATGTATTTTATGTAACGATTAGAAAAAATAACATTTCATTAATATTCTTATAATCGATATAATGATAGTTAGCAGTTTATTAAGAGTGTAGCTACCACAGAATAAATGTCAGCAATAAATGTAAAAGCTTTTTTTTATGTTCATGGATTCAACTTTTGCATCCTCATTATATAAACATTTTACTTGATAAAAATAGTCATTAAAACAACTATGAGACACATTACATATAGTGACAGAAAGAAAATTTAACAAAAAATTGATCATTTATGAATTTGTGTACTTCGTTTGTATACATTTTTTTAAAATTTATTTGATCTGTTCTTAATCTTTACAAGTGATTCTCAAACTTTCGGTTCATGCAAACCTTTCACCATTTCTAGAAGATCTTTTTGTCCCTCCTTTCCCATGCTCGTGTGCACATTTATTTAAATTCATATTATTTTCGAAATTTTTTAAAAATTAAACAAGAAAAATTGCAGAAAATGCTAACAAATATCAAAAGTTGAATAAAAATAAATTTTTGCATTTATAAACTAAAACTAAATATGTTATAGGCAAATAAAAATTTGACGGCGTCCTCTGCACTATTCATCCGAATAGTCATAGCTCTAGTCATCATTTACCTCTTTCTGCTGAGTGCATCTTGAGCTTACAGTATATCACTTGAACTTATACACCTTCAGTGCATTATGTTGAAAAACTTCAAGTTTAAGTGATTCACAAATTCTAGAAAATAAACTGATATACTTTTTAAATATTTTTGAATAGATGACCATTTAAAGGAACCCAACATTTCGATTAATTTGAAGACGTGTCTCTTAGGAGCAGATATTTAATATTTCCCAGCCTCTTTGGTTTTCTATTTATGATGATGTGCTACCTTGTGCAAACACTTAAAATTTTTATTGTTGCTGGCTAGTCATAGCTGGTGTAAAATTCAATTATTCTCAACCAAGAGAAGAAAGAGATTTGCTCTCTGCGTAATTTCCAAATCGCAATTAGCATATTTTCCTGTGCAAAAGCCGCACGCAATCTTCCTCTAGGAACTAATAAAGTAAGCAAAGATTTGTCCACCTCGAAACCCAGATATACTACGAAAATTATCTGACACCTCACACTGAATAATGAGAACTCTACTATCCTATTAATTTTCTGAATATTTCAAAAATTCGCTGCAATTTTTTTTCTTAAATAGTGCAATTTTCTCCACATTTCGCCGTGTTGCTAGTAAAGGAATATTGAATAAGTATTGGAATTGTATTTGCTTTATCAAATATTAAGATTATAAAGAATGTTTGGAATCTGGTCGTTACTTCAGTTCATAAATTAAAGGAAAATATGGGAACAGTCATTTTGAAAGCGGGACCTCTATCCATTATTCGTCGAATGAAGCGCAACACATAAAAACAACCTGCTCGAGATACTAAAAACATTAAGGTCATGCAGAATCAGTGAATCAGAAGCTCGCTATCCACATTTTCGTATAAATCCGCAGAAAGGAAAGAATTGAGAAGGAAAAGAAATTCCAGTATTTACAATAAATAGTTCTTCTTCATAAGAAAGTTAATAAAAAATTAAAACAACTGTTCTTCTAATAAAACAAAAAAAATCAAAATAATAATAAATAGATGTTAAGGACTTATAAAAGAAATTAAAAATGAGTTCATATTTCAATCTCACTAAGAAATTTCATTTTCGATTTAAACCCTTGCAAAATAGTGTTCAAAAGACTATCGACGATACTTGCTCAAAACCTTAAAAGAAGTCAAATATATTTTCTGTAAAGAAGAACACTCGTGTAATATCATCTAGTAAACCCCAACATGTTCAGAGAAAAAACACTAAGACAAAAATAAATAAATAAATAAAAAATGAAATAAAATTTTCGTTCAGCTCAGTTGAAATAATCAGTTGCTGATAAAAAATAGATCTGAGCAATAATACCATAATCACACGCTCATTATTGACGTATGCCCCGCCCCCTTTTCCTACTGATTTTAATCCTTGAAAACTGGGAAGTGAAATTACTGAGACTACTATTTCTAAGCGATATATTTAGCGTTTTAGCATTTTGTGTTGAGAACTATAAAAGGCGAATCACTTTTCAAATTGCTGCCACCAAATATTAGAGCCTTGTATTATATTTAAAGAAATTAAATAATGAAGAATCTGCATCTATTATGTATGTTTCTCGCATTGTGATAAAACAACGGTACCTAGATCCATCAAAATTTGAATAACGTAATCTTCCGTAGAATATGGCCATGTGGAAGCCCTAATTTGAATTTGAAATTAGCACAGTAAATTAAGCACACATAATGACACACTATTATTACTGCATGAAAGTCATGCAGAATTTCAAAGGATTTATGAATTTCAATACCCTTTTTAATTTTTAACCCAATTTTAATACCCTTTTTGAGAACGTCTACTGCATAGATAGAAATTGTATTACAATATTAATGCAATACACTATTATTCCTTAAAAATTGTGCGTAACTGATATGATAATAGCTTCATTTTTCACATTTGATGAAACTGTAGTCTTTGTTGAACTCTATTATTCTTGCTACACTAGCGCTTTTTTTTGTAGAATACTTCGTTTGCGGAATATTAAATGCACATACAGTAGTATAATTTTCATACAGTACTTTTTTTAGTCCAAAGGGGCAATTTGCCCTGAAGGTCTATTAATTTCGTTTTAGCATTTTGTGTTGAGAACTATAAAAGACGAATCACTTTTCAAATTGCTGCCACCAAATATTAGAGCCTTGTATTATATTTAAAGAAATTAAATAATGAAGAATCTGCATCTATTATGTATGTTTCTCGCATTGTGATAAAACAACGGAACCTAGATCCCTCAAAATTTGAATAACGTAATCTTCCGTAGAATATGGGCATGTGGAAGCCCTAATTTGAATTTGAAGTTTGTTTCATGACGGATATCATATTTTGTAACACTCGAACGAATTTTTAATTAAAAATTTAAATGACTTCAAAGCGAGCAATGGCAACACTGTACGAAAAAAAAAAACATTTTGATCTCCAGAACGCGAGACTCTGTATCATAAATTCTAAAGATATGCTCATTTTAAAATTATTTTGCGAACTGAACTTTATGGTTTGAGTTTGTTGAACTGAACTTTATGGTTTGAGTACGTAGAACATGATATTTAATGAATAGAGGTAACACACAAAACGTTAAAAAATGCCTCTTTGGACGTAATCTAAAATCTATAAAATTTTCAGATTTTTTGTGTATTTTACAGTTACGATGTAAATACTAGAATGTTTTTCTTACTTTATATCCGTTTTTTTATGTCATCTAGTCTTAATCTTTTGTATCTTTTGACCACGCTTAGATTATATCGATTAAGAGATATAATCTAATATTACATTATATCGATTATTCACCTGTAAGGTTTTACATTAATTTTCTACTTATTTATTATTATTTATATATTTAGTTTGGAACAAATACCTTCCTTTACCTTCTGGTTTCGTACCTACTTGCCAGCATGAGTTTTCAGGATTATGATTTATGCAAATAAGAAAGAAACGTGTATTTAAGCTGAAGTCTAAGTCACTTCACTGTTCTGGCTTTCGGCCCGTTGTTGCTATTAATTTAAGCTTGCTATTCTACGGCCGTACTTAATACGTGTCTCTAGTATACTCTGGTAAACTCTAAATAAGGGGCCAACTACGCGAATTGATTCTGCGCAGCTTCGGCTGATTAATTATATTTAGTAGTAATTAGTTTTATATTTTGATTTAAAACAGAAATGCAGGCTTCTTGTACACCCGAAAGTGGCCAACTGTTAGTTCATTTTGAGTTGGAATAAAGTGTAATTTAACTCTTCTTTGGACTTGTTCTGCTACAAGAACTCAGCGAGTAGTCCCTACTTAGTTCTTCAGTATGCTAGCTTACAAGAAACGGTATTTTAGCTAAGATATTACAGTACAGTCTGCACTGTTTTAAATTTATATTTTTATATCTTGATTTTCTGCAAGCAGCAATCATTATTTTTTCTTATTTCCTAAGATTAGCTGGTCAATCATTATCGGGTGTTTTATTTTAACAAGAACAAAATTCATGATCTTTCAGTAGGTTGCGGACACTTAAGAAACAAACAACCAATAAAATTTATTCAAAGATTTAATTTTTCATATCTTAAATCAGTACACATTCCTATCTAGGAACTTTAGAATAAATTTTCGGATGAAATTTTGATTCATCTCCCATCAGATAATTCAGAACAGATTTGAGATTAGAAAATTAATAGCAGAAAGTACCTCGATTCATGTCCTACTTCTTTGACAGGTATTTTTAAACGGTATGTTTGTGGAAAGTCAAAATGGAATTAATATTCGTTAAAGTTAAATTTTGGAATTAATATCAAAGAAAAGGAAGCCATACATATATTTAATTTTACCAACTATTGCAACGATAATTTTACAATCAAATATGTTTAAATAACTAGGATTCTATCAATAAACTTCATGAGTAATATTTCTTTAGAGCGATATTAAACATTTATAGGAAGAAAAGAAACTTACAGACTTCATTCAAATTTCAGTACTCCCTGAGAACCATGAATCAATGCATCAGATAAACAAATATTGAAGTAAGTATTCATTTAGACTATCGTTAATTAAACTTAGTCACTAAGAAACGTAAGTACCTATTTCAAGGAATCGAATTCATATTTTATATACCGTCTCATATTCATTGTCCAAATTCAAGCAAAGGTATTGGAAAACAGAAATTCGTTTTGAAATTTATTATGAATCATCGTCAGTATAATCAAATATATTGTGGTAGATTTTCAAACCTCATTCGAGAGTCGAGAATAAATTAGTAGTATTTGGAAAGTATCAAAATTATCTGCTATGAATTCGAAAAGCGCCAAATAATTCATAATCCCTTAAGAAATTTATGAAGGATCGAAAAACAATTTGGCCGTAACCTGAAATCTTGTCATAGTGTTACAAATTATTATTCTGAGATCTGAAACCATTAATTTGTCTTAGTATTGTAGAAATGCTTCTGTTTTTGGTGATGCTTCTCTTTAATAGAAAAATAAGAGATATTCATGGTTAGGCTCTCCGTACATCTCCGATTTGACTGCTTTTATGATATGGTCCCTTCTTCCCGACCAGTTAATCATTTTGTCCCAGATATTTGTTAAAAGTATAAAATTGGCGGATGTACAAGAATTAAAAATAGTGCAGCCTCGGGTAAAACTCTGATTCTGTGATGAAAATATACTCGCTGTTACGCTCACTACTTCCATTTAAATATTTTAGTACTTTCAATGCTGCCTAGACATTTTCCCCCAACATTATAGCATATGGCCAGATGAATTTATATTTTTCATTTTTTATCTCCGTCACATAATTTATACTAACAGGTACAGGCAGAAGCTAGGCTTGTACCTCTCTAGTACTACAGGGGATTGTAGCAACAAAGCTAAAAAACCTAGCTAACTGTTAAGATTCCGCCTCACTTTTGAGAAAGGACACATCTAAGGGGCATTCCAAGGATCTTACACTCCTCTTCCCCACCTCTCGAGAAGACTTTGACTCGTCGTATTTGAGTTGCCCCCTTGTCTCCCAGGCAAAGTTCGCTTAGGTCCATCCCTGCCTTACCCGGAATTCGACACTGGTCCACCGATCCTGTAGTCAATGTCAGTAACCACTACCAGCTACAGGCAAATTTATAATTGCAGGCTGAGCGACAAAGCAGGCAATTGCGCACTTTACATCATTTTTCAAGAGGCAAATTTATAACTTCAGGTAGCCTATTGACATGTTTTATTTCATTTTTTAGATATTTCGCTTCAGTTACGGTTAGCAACACTTAAACTTGCAATGGCCACAATACTGTATACTCACGTCCTATCTAATTTTAGCTCAAATTGCAGGTTGTTATTTGCTTCGTTAGCTCAGAAGGGCTATTAATTTCGTTTTGACTTTTTGTGTGGATTCACTAGAAATGGCGAATCACTTTTTAAATTGTTGTCACCAAATATTATCGCCCTGTATTATATTTAAAGAAATTAAATAATGAAGAATCGGCATAAATATATGCTTTTTCTCGCAATGTGATAAAACAACGGTACATAGAGGCATCAAATTTTGAATAACGTAAGTCTCCACCCAAATATGGGCATCTGCGAGCCGAAATTTAGAATTTGTTTTATTATCTATTTCATATTTTGTCAAACATTAAAGAAATTTTGATTGACATACTCAACGATTTCAAAGCGAGCAATGACAACACTGTAAAAAAAAAAAAAAAGCTTTAGCAAGGCGAATCTGTGCATCGCAAATTCTAAAGCTATGCTCTTTTAAATATTTTGCGATATCGCTGTTAGATTGAATTTTATAGTTTAAGTGCGAAGAACATGATATTTAATAAATAACGGCACTTAAACCATAAAATTCAATTCAACAGAAATATCAGAATGTATTTAAAAGAGCATATCTTTAGAATTCCCAATTCACAGTCTCGAACGCTGGAGATAATTTTTTTTCTGCCGTACAGTGCTCGTTTTGAAATGTGTAAGTTTCTTAATCAAAAACTAATAAAGGCTTTAAAATATGAAATAGATAATAAAACAAATTCCATATTCCAAATTTGGGTTTTCAGATGCTCATATTCGGGTGGATGGCTCTAGGTACTATTGTTATATCAGAATGCGAGAAACATATATACATTTATGCACATTCTTCATTATTTAATTTCTTTAAATATAATACAGGGCGATAATTTTTATGGCAATGATTTAGAAAGTGATTCGCCGTTTATAGTGAATCAACGCAAAATACCAAAACGAAATTAATAGACCTTCTGGGCTAACGCTCTTTGGGCTAAAAATGGAGGCTAGGCTATTCAATTATGGCAAAACACACGAGGGCTATCTGCCTAAAGGGAGGGATGCCTTCGTGGAGGACTTTCTAAGGGAAACTGGCTCGTATACACGTTACACATGGGGAAAACCACGAAAACACCCATGCAGCCAGCCCGTTCGCGGGATTCGAACCTCGGACCGAACTACCAGTGTTCAGCGTCTTTACCGTTCGGCCGCTGGTGGGCCCTAAAAATGGAGGAAAATGTATTTACGGTTTACTGACTAACCTAAAAGGATAAATTTTTTTTATCGTATTGAAAAAGTGAATATGAACTGTACTTTTCAGTGTTTTGAATTGCTCATGATGGGCTCTCTGTTATTACAAATCGCTTGAAACTTATGAAACACAAGGCAAGCCTAATAACAGCGACAAGAAATTTATCAAATATATTGTTAAATTTTAAAGGTCCGATTTAAATGACAAAGAATTCTGAATAGCAGTTAAAGTTGTAACTTTTGCTTTTCTTTAAATTTTGCAGTTCAAAATTCCAGCTTTAAATCCCCCGATTATTCATTGATTGATTGCGATGCTCTTTTAGACAAAGTTTAGACTAGTCAGAACAAAATGTAAAGCTATCATTCTTAATGTGATTGAGCCAGCTTTGTTTTAGCAGCTTTATGACGATTTAACAAAACAGAAATTTTGGTGGTGTTTGAGAATAGAACTTAATTGCACAAATTCACTCACAAAATTTGAAATGGACTGTATAGTCTTTTATTTTCCTTCTGTTAACAGACATTACATATACATAGGAGAACTTACGTATTTTTACTCGGATGGACACCCTTGCCATCCACATGCCATACACTTCAACAACTCGAACTACCAGTACACACTCCATCAATGACCACTAGCTTTCCACGTTGTACTTTTCCACTCCTCGTGGTTGCCAGATCACTCTTGTTAAATCATAGTCTCATTAGATCTTGGCGTCACTTCACTTCTGCCTCAACAGATGGTATCAATGTATTCTTCAATATATAATAGGAATCAATATATAATAGGAAACAAATTAAATCTGCGCCTATTTTTGTGTTGTATTTTGCATCAGATTGTAGCGCTTATAGTGTAAAAGCTAAGCTTTTAGGCTTTCACTCAGTTCTCAGTGAAACTGCAGAAATGCCAAAAAACATTTAACGTCAGTTGTAAAAATTTATAATAAAAGAAAAAAAAGGGATTTTGTAGAGATAATTGTAATACTAATTTTAGTGGTGTTTAACGTAAAAGAAAAAAAGTATTTACAGTAGATTGAAGAATGAATTAGGAATAAGTATTGTTGATGTTAATTGCGATGGTCATACCCTACACAAATGATTCTATTGTTTCAAATATAAGCTTTAGGTGTAACAAACATACAAATATTTCCACATATATAGAGTTCAAATTGCTAAACTAGAAGAATTCTGTAGATGTGTAACTGTAGCGTATCAAAAAATTGCTTAAACATGGTAAGCCGGTTTTCGTTCCCTATTTCCAGCTACTTGAAATCCAGGAATTTATCCTTGCCAAACCAAAAGGTTTTGCTGAAGCACATATATATATATTCCACTACAGATTACAACAAATGCTGCAGTGCTGGTTCCAACATCATTATAATTATGAATGTGCTTACAATTCTTATCACAATAATAATAATATTTATCATTACTTTTATAATTTTAGTAGTTATTGCTGTTCGGAAACAAGCTAATATTGAAAACTTTATCGTGTTTTTAATTTCAATAAAATAATCCTGTTATTTTTTTGCGTAACCAAATCGCTTAAACACAAAATTACTTAACTTTTAATAATTAAATTATACATTATTATAGTCAAATTATAGTTACTTTACTATAATCTGATTACAATAATTTGACAAAGTGAGGTGCAAGTACAATTTTTCTTCCGTCTGCCGCAAAAGTGTCGTCAATTACTATTGAGATAATATAAGCCAGCGAGGGAATTGCGTGAGGCTCTAAGAATAGAAAAAGCTTCATCCCTCCGTGCCCAACTGTCATCAACAGGACTCCCAAGAGAGATAGGTAATGGTCAACCAAGAACGTCTGAGAGACAAGTCACAGTGATAAAGGGTACTTTGAACACTCTCGTGCACTTATGGAAACAGAACAAGGCGCCGCTGAAGCCTTTTCGTTGATTTTCTGCTTTTGCGATAATATTAAAATAGCACAGCATGACACTGCTTCTGTTTGAAAGACAGATAAATATGTCATCCAGAAAAGAACAAAGAGTACAGTTTTCTACCATTTCAGTAGAGGAAATTTCAAGGCATTTATATACACCTACATGCACATAAGCTGCATTATATTTTGTCTTTGGTTTTTGTTTCTTAAAAAAAATATGTACTCCTGAAATAATACTTAATTAGTAATACATTAAATTAATCATACGAAAATAATTGAAAAAATATTCAAAAGTTCGAAAATGACTATGCAATATAAGCAATATATAACAGAATACAATAAAAATAAGTACTCAGTTAAAAGTAAACTAAACTAAAACAGACTGGGTATTAAAAAAATGAAAGATCTTTGAAATGTGATAAATAAAATGTGAATAACAGGAGTAAACGTTTGAAGAATTTCTTAAAAAATGCTAATATCATAAAATCACAAAACATGTACGAACTTTTATTCTAGTTATTTATGGTCAAAATAAGAGGATTTGTCAAAGGATTTACATTTAAACAAATGGGGTTACTTCTACTAAGAATTACATGTTTAATAAATGAAAGCAGTTAACAAAGCCCTATCTGAAGTGCACGAAATATTTCATCATTTCGTAGTGATTATATTACAGTTACTAGGTTATATCGATGCAGGAGACGGGAAGAATGTGCGGTACTGAACGCTGAAACACTCGATTTCTAGACAGTCGTGCTATCCAATTACACCACGAAGGCAAACGGAAAGGAGGGTGAAAATACCTTATATACTCCAAAGGATTGGAGATGAGGGGAACCAATGGCCCGAACCTGGTGAAGACGAACTGTCATCCACCACGTTTTATTTCGGATAACATTTGTAGGGGCTTTTAGAAGTTTTGATGTCATCAAACTGAAGAAATCAACAATACCGGGATTCGAACACCAAAAATTCCGACTGTGCTGCTGGACCTGCTGTCTGGTTATACCATAAAGTCACGCAGAAAGGAGGCGGAAAATAAATTACGGATATTAAAAACCAAGAATGTAAAGAACACAAAATCATTGTTGTTTCTACATGCGGAATTTTTTTGCAAGGAGAAGGTAAATATTGCCAACAACCCTTTTCTTTATTGAGAGATATTTTTAAAATAGCACATGCATACATTTAATTGATTCATGCATTTAAATTATGCAATAAAGACGCTGCAGGATTTTATTCAGTGTATTATTCCACATACCACATCCAATCATATATTCCAGTCAATAGATTTTTCGACGTGTATAATACAGAGCTGAAACTTTGTGAAATGCTTTACAACTAAAAATATTTCACAGAACTTTATTGTTAATTTTGGAAGCTAGGATATATTTTGACTTTATATGGTTGTTGTAATAGGACTGACAATTGTGTGAGTTAATAAAAAGTCTTTTTTTTTCAGTTTGAGATAAATTAGACTTTCGACCCAACAGACCAATATATTCATCTCTAAACGTTTAGTAAATTTGAGATCACTCCTTATGCAAAGAAAGTAGAATGATTACGATTGAGTGGTTTATGGAGATTTTTAGGATACTGTTCATACTTCTTGAAAGCAGGATGATTGAAGAAATTCTCATTTTTGATTTTGAGATGTTAATGCTTTTTCAGATTTTACTTAAAAAATGATAATTTAGCATTTTCTGCACAATTAACAAATGGAACAATATACTGAGATCAAATCTAATGCTAAACTATTTAAACAATTCTTTATATGTGAAATGAATCATCAGTTATATTTTCTTATTATTATTTTATTTTTGTAGTGTGGGAAATTCAAATCCTGAGATCCTGCAAATCTGGTAAAAGATTTGAATTCCGAGTTCGAATTATAGCGCTTTTTTATGATTCAAAAAATAAGAACTCGATTTTTGCAGTTTCAATTATATATGCCGGTAATAATTCTTGAAAAATCTGCCAGAATTTTCAAGCAATTAGTGCACTCTGCTTTCTCGAATCTAACTGTAATCGTCTTTGTAATACAATTAATAGGTCTTGAATGCTTTTAAGAACTTTCCCCCTCCTCCCCCCAATAACCGACACTTGTCTATAACGGCATTAGCCATTTAATTGTTGAGGCACCTAATAGGCGGCAACCATTGCCTCCTATGAAGTGACAGACAGTTTTGCACCCAACTTCTCCGGGATTCGAACCCGGCCCTTTGGTATCGCTGTAACCAATGTGCCGTCTTAGTGGCGTTCTAAGAACTCATACGATGCTGCATTAGGCGCATGAACTCAATTATCTAATCAAAAAATAAGTTATAACTTTTGAATTTGAAGTGTCACTCAAATGTGTTTGTTTTTTCCAAGATCTAATTGCATTCCCTTACAAATTTAGGTATTTATATGAAATCGCTTTCCGGGGATTGCATGCAAAAGCACTTTCATTGAATGAATTCTCAAGTACGTATATATTTGTTAAATTGGGTTAAGAAAGTGAATCTCTAGATTTAAGAGAGTGATAATGTATTTTATTTAATAAATTATTTTTAAATATATGAACCAGAAATATTTTTGAAAAACGCATATTTAAATCTGTTTTTCAATAAGTTTGAATTCCAAAGTTTGCTTTGTTTAGAAAACTGAACATTAAGTACATTTTTTTTTCTTTTTTAGCTTTTAGTGTTATTTTTTTTTCAAACCAAGTATATAGATTTACAGTGTTATTCAGCAAGATCTTAAA
Organism: Stegodyphus mimosarum; assembly: GCA_000611955.2. Taxonomy (NCBI): domain Eukaryota; kingdom Metazoa; phylum Arthropoda; class Arachnida; order Araneae; family Eresidae; genus Stegodyphus; species Stegodyphus mimosarum. Next base: position 259,720 of record KK121244.1, read on the forward strand.
TAGATTCAGCAAAATTGATTTATTGAAGAAAGATATCTATGATAAAGTACAGGAATCCATTTCCGAGCGCTGTGGTTACGGAAACAAGAAAATGCATGTACGGCAAAATCGCATTCTACAAAGTTAACTTTCTACAGAAAAGAGATAAGTTATAGTTTATATTTAAAAAGTATATAAAATTTAAGCATATATAAATATTATTGTAACTGAAATGGAAAAATGAAACAAATGTTAATTTAAAGGATTTGTATTACCATTTAATAAGTCCACGATACCATATTTTTTTAAATACTGGCGATTTTCGTTTCGGACAATGACTCACGCAACTCAAAGGTTTTGCGGTAAGGTGTGTAAGGTTTTTCACTACCTCTTATAAAACAAACTCTTATTTCTTAATTTCGGTCAATCTCCATCAAAAGAGCAGTTAGTTCCTGTGTTGTTTTAAAACTTCCTATTAACTTCTTGAAAAGGCTCTTTTTAATTCATCCACCATCGTTGCTTTCATTGTCGGCTGATGTTATATGCTCATTCAGCTTTTCATTTGTCATTTTGCGTCGCCATTTTCGACTTACTCTTAATTTTTTTCTTCTTCAGTATCTGAATATCCTTCGCCGCCTACAGCATTTTCAGTCTTTACAATTTCCTTGGTTTCATTTTCAGTCGATGTTAAATTCTTTAAAATTGTTGATAACTTCTGGCCAGAGCTGATGCCAACAAGCATTCATTGTTGACGAATGCGGGAATAATAATCTTTATCGAGTATCATATGTTGAATTGCTTCCAACATGCCATTAGCGTGTCATGCTATTCTTCTTCTAATGCTTCATTTGCAGAAACAGAAACATAGTAACTTTTGAAGCTTGAATGATTCCTTGATCCATTGGTTGGTTTTTATGCAGCGTTATGAGAGTCTCAGCACTGTGTCCTGGAGCATTCGCGCAAATTATGAAAATTTTAAAACTCAGATTAGGCTGCTTTGAGTTTAGTCTTTTAATAACTGAATTTTGAAACCCGCTGGTAAAGACGGTTGTCGTAAGGCGGCCGAAATTCAGCAGCGTATCTCGTGTAATTGGCATACTCGCTTAGCACAAATTATATGTAGACACTCAAGAGAGCGCGTACACGGAAAATCGCGTTCCGCAAGTCAGCGTTTACAAGAGTTTAGTGTATCTCGCAGTTCACTAGCGCTTAGTGTTAAACTAAAAATGCAGAATTCTATTTTTGGTGCAAAATACATATAACTGGATTTGTATTTCTATTTTATTTCCTTGTATGCAGTATTCCGAAGATGTGCATTGCGTTCCCAATGAGGAATTCTATATTTTTCATGATAGCCTTAACGGTAAGACAGGTGATATACATTTGTATTATTTGTAGTTGAATGTTTGAGGCTAAAGGAAGTATCCACTCCAGTTGTGTACAATGCGGCATCATGAAACGTAAGTGATTAAAATGGATTTTTCTGTAACCCTATAGATTGCGACTACAGAAATCAAGAATCGTATTTCAAAATCTGAAACGTACCAAATATCTAACAGATTTCAACAGATGTATCAAATATCCAACAAAATTTATCACAGGATCTTTACATATGACTTGTGGAAAAGAAAAGTTTGTGCTCGATACCCATTCACTGTTTGACTGATAAAAAGATACATCTGAATCTTCACATGTGATTCAAACTAATGCTTGATGATGTAAGTGGGGAAAGATATCCGACTCGAATAACCGCTGTTGAAGAAACATATTTCAGAGACCATAAAACACAGCTGAAATTACAGCTGAAATCCTGATTACCACGAGCCCAGAAATTTTAACAAACGCAGTCGTGGGAAAATAACTGGCATTTACTACGCAGTATTACCAAAGAATCACGATCAAGATGAGGGATCCATCAAGCTAGCGTGTGCCAGCAGAGGCATAATATTCAGAGCTGTTGTGAAAACAGGGGAGCAAAATTCACAAAAAACAATCAGACGGTTTTAAAGATGAGCGATTCATTTTGAAAACTGTACATTTCTGTCGAGGAGTATGAATGCAAAGTTTTATCTCACCCGAAGTTTTACATATACAAGTCTACAAATAAGTCCATTAAATTTGAGAAACTTGCTCAAACTGAAAGAGGCCTTGCATAAAGACCAATGTTTTAACTTGAAAGGAGTTTTTTATCACGATTCCTGAAGCCATCCACAGATAAACAGCAGCAGATCCTTTAAGAGGAGAAACCTTCCAAGGCATTGTATCGCTGCTGTTGAAAGGCAGAGGAACTGTGGAAACATTTTCTGAAGTTTAGAAGCAACTTGAGAGGAAAAACAAAGTGAATTATTTTATAAATGGCATTCAAATTTGTCTTTTGTATTGTTGCAATGTCCGTGATATGCTATAAAAGTAACGCGGTTGTAGTGGAAATATACTGAAACGGAATCATTCGTCGTTTTGACCTTCTTATGATTAGCTCGCTGTGAACAATTTACAATGAATTACGTTAACGTAAATTGTAATTGAAAAAGTGATAAATAAATTATTGATTGTTAAGGAAGCTTACCTTTGAACTATTTCTGTTTCAGAATGCAATTATATATAAAAATAAACTAGTGTTTCTTACATCCGGGCTACTTGTAAAGAACCAAAGAGGGGTATGTAGGTCATGAACAGTGTTTTGGCAATGTCTGCTGCAAAATATATATCCAACACTGCAGCATTTCAGTAATAAAGTCATAATACTTTTTAACTGAGAAATGCTGTAATGTTGACTGCAGATTGATTTCTGTTGATAGCGGATTATGTGACACATTTTAAAGTTATTCATTCATAAATTTTATTACATTTCTTCTATAACTATGCAGTTAAGCTCCACGTAGCAAACTTTTGTTTAATTGAAATCACGCACAATTAAACTTAAAAATCTATCCTGAAAGCTAGTTTTTTTTCATTTTTTAAAAGAAACTTTATTCTATTTTAATAATGTTCTAAATTAAATATAAATTTTGCTAGCATAAACGTTTGGTTGGTTGTAGAATATTTACGTAGAAGTGGGGAGCTGTTAGTGAAATAGTCTTTATGTACAGCCCTCTAAGATGGCAGGCAAAAAGTAGCCAAGTTTTATTTCTTTAACATCTGCATTAAAATTGTTGTTTTAATTATATTTATTTGAACTGATATGCATAAAAATAGGTCTCAAATAAAAGTTTTGAAGTTACTTTTATTTAAAAAAGTGGCATAGCGCCGAAATGTGACATGTGTAAAAATAAGCCATTTCTACGCATTTTTATTAAACCTGCATGTCAGAGGTTAGCCGAAGATCATATGTATATTATCAAGTACTGCTTCCCTTTCATTAGTTTAAATCAACGAGATTCTACTGTGCCTGAATTGAATTCGAACAATATCATGGCATCAAAATATTTGGAACTTTTCAGATGAGTATGCCACTGAAAGCCGATTATTTCAAAGGAGAAGGAGTAGAGTATTCTGGCCTCAATAGGCAAGAAGGGAATAGGAGAGCTATTCTCCGACTTTTTTTCCTTCATTCTTCTACGAATGTTCTTTTTTCTCCCTTTATATCTCCAAAGTGACAGAAACTTCGTGGAAGACCATAAGCAGTAACATATTTTTCTGATCTTTGTTCTCTCGTGGTTTAAGCTTCCAGATTCACTTATCTTTTGAGAAATATTTCTCCAGTTTGAAAATTTTTGAAAATTTTGAAATAACGAAAAAAAAAACCCTCCTCAAATATCTCGTAATTACTGTTCAATTTAATTCATTTATAATATCTTATTAGTCAATTCTTGCAACTCTGTTATAAAAACAAAATTCATATAGTATCTTTATTTGTAGGAATTCTGCTTGAAGAAAACAATTCATAATAGCATGTTAATTATACATGGCTGCACTACACGTAGAAATTAAATTATGTTTAAGAAACAGATTCAACTGTGTGAAACTGTATGTGTAATATTATTTAAAAGTTAAAGAAAGAAAATAGGAAAATGAATAACTGAATATAATTGCCAGAGCTCACAATTTTTCAGAATTATCTTCCAAACAATTTTTTTAATGCCGGGCACAAGAAATTTTAGGCTCTGACCAATATTAAGGCCAGAAGCGGTGGCTATTTTGTTATGCAGGCACATAATAGGCGGCCACCATTATCTCCTATGAAGGAACAAACAGTTTGCATCCATGCCTTCTCCCGGATACTAACCGGGTCCTTCGATACGTCAGTCAGAGTAACCAACCGCTTTCCCGTATAGGCGGCCTGTTCCAAACATAAACTGTTAGAATTCGGACTTCCAAAAGATAATTGAAATCAGTAATAAACAATTGCTTTAAATGCAATTTTAAAAAAAATATTTTAAAAACGTTTTTAATGATTGATACCTGATTTAATTTTGGTATGCTTAAGGAAAAGTTATGCACGTGTAACATCAGCCGTAAGATCACATAAATTATTGCATGGTATTTATAATGACCCACTTGAGTAATACAGAGTTAATACACATATAATATCTTTATTACTCATATATATTATGTTTTTTGGCTGTATATGAAACATACAGTAAAGTAAAAGGTTTTGTTACATTTAAGATGGTATTTCATTTAATCTCACATAAGACCCGTCTGCACGAGAAGAAATATTTCCAAGTTTGTCTTGATGTCTTTGGTGCCTGCTCCAATCCGTCTACGCCGGGAAACATCAGGGACAAATGCAATGCCCGAGGGCCTGTGCCAGGAGTCATGTTCATTGACCATGGCGGCACACATTGTCGCTGGAGACATATTTGGTGACAGGCAACGGAATAAAATAACGGAATCACGTGTTTGAGAAAAAGTGGTGCTGAATTAGCGTTTTACTTACTAAGTAAGATAAGCCACGAATTATTTGGAGCTTTTGTTACTAGTTTAAGAACTTAATTTATGATGCTCCATTTATTTTAAATCATGATTTTCGATGAGTTTCTTGTAAATTACAGAATACGTTTTTCAAATGAATACAAATAATTTGTTATAATAAGTTATAGATCTAAAACGTGTTTTACCTCACTTTTTTAACATTAACTATATCGCGCAGAAATCCTTTCCTGTTTATGGGATTACTATACTCTTATGTTATGAGATAAATAAGAAAAACTCAATTTATTAATATGCTAAGAAAAACTCTATTTGCTAGTACATTTCTGATAAGACATTACTAGTGATTTTTCAATCTTGTGAATAAATCAAGCTAGCGTGACTGCATGGCGCGTTTGCTGGGGATTTAAATTTTGTTTGAAGCATCAGATTGTGAGTTCGAATACAGTTTAACAATTTTATAGAGTTCCACTGGAAATAAATATTTTATTGTTATTGTAATTAATAGACTTCTGTTAATATAATTCCGTTGACTTTTTCGGGTAACGTATAATAACGTTTAATTTAGAAATTTTATATGAATTAGTTATTTTTAATTTCATGTTAATTCTATAAATATAATAATTAGATTTTTACGTTCTTTATAAAGTGGTAAAATTTTTATTTCCGTCTTTCATGTAATTAATTAGACGCTGTATTACAAATTTAATTGTCATACTTTTCACATTGAATTGGATTCCTATCCCGTTCCATTAATAATTTTTTTAATTTACAATTTTTATTTGTTTTTCGTAATTTGAATTTTTATCACTTTTACTTTCTATTTGGTAATAAGACTCCTGTTTAGTATTACTATTAATAGTACCTTAAAGCAGTCATTTCTTATCTGACCTTTCTCCCCTTATTTAATCCTTCGTCGGCATACCCCTAGAGCCAGCCTGATTCATTCTTAAAATTTTAGCATTCAGACATTTAAAAATGTATACCAATTACATGAGTTTTAATATAGATATTATTTTATGGATTTTAACAATGTAAGCATTTTTTTAAACTTGTATTCAGTGTTAGCTAATGAAGGCGAAGATCACTAAGCTTATAGCTTTTCATCAGATTTGCCGCCTATACTTTCAATGACCATCTATTGGTTGTTAACAATATATAAATGGAAATGTTCTGATAGGATTATCTTACACTTTCCGTTTTTATTCATGTAATTCCTTACAGTTTCCTTCTTGATTTCGTTCGTGATATAATATATAAATAAGATATTTTTTTTAATTTTAGGTGTAAAATAAACTTCAGATGGGGAAGAATGGAAGAAAGAAGTTAGTCGTTTCAATAAATAATAAGATCATAGGCCAAGTATTATAGCATAGTGTGAAATATTGATGAATTCAGTGATTAGTTCAAAAGTTTATTTCGCTGTTACGCAATATTTTATTTTTTTACTTTGAACTGCTAGAGTGAATAATAGATATAAATTTTAACTTATGTCAATGGAAATCTATTTCTTTTGCTCAACATATATTTTAAATGTAAATTCATACGCCGTCAGATTAACTTAACATTCTTTTTGCCTTATTTTTAACACTCTTTTTGAAGCTTTAGTACCCTGAGAAAATTTCGTAATTTAATTAATACCTCCAATTAAGTTCAATTAATAGTTATATTCTGAATATGTGAGTTTAACATATTTTGTTTTATATACACAATGTAGTGACGAAGAAAGTAGAAGAGCTATCTAAAAAATCGCAGAGTCCCATCTGAACTGTCGATCTGCAGAAACATGACAAGGCATGATTTTTAAAAACTCTGTGAGGCACTTTATAGGCAATTAACTCCATGCCTCCAAAAGAATGTTCAATAGTTGTGAACTATTTAAGGAGCAGTAAATTTTTTCGTTACACGGTATCTGAAATATGCTCGGTAACTCTCTAAGAATTTAGAGAACAGCTGAGACTGAGCATTGTGACGTTACATGAAGAAAAATTGCATATGTATTGCTAGTCTTAACAAATGATTATTTTTACGATTGTACACTTCTTTCGCTGGGCACTCTGATGTTGCGTGTGGAAACATTCGAATTATATTATATTGAATTATACGCTTATTTTCCTAGCATTCGAATAAACTCTGGTAAAGCAAAATTTGAAAGGTTGACTACCAGGGTCATTTTAAAATGGGCTATCATGCAATTATGCTCTTTGTGAACATCTCTAAAATAACGTGAAGTCCTAAAATCTCCCTGAATGCTGCATAAATAGTAAAAACTAGCCATCATTGTGGAATCTGCAGGTAATTTGTGAATCAGAAGGCTCTGAGATAACGTTTTAAAATTATAGAAATTTGAGTAGCCATGTTCAGATAGTCTTTGACGAATACCCTTTCGGCAATCCATCTTAAAGTCTATTCTGATGCCAGTCGAGGATTAAATATTTTTATAAATTAACATTTTATTTAACATAAAATTGATTTAAAAGTGTATAAACGTACGTATACTTATAAATAAATTATTCATATGCATATGCGCTGCATACATACATATTTATTAAAATTAGTTTATATGTACAAAACGTATACATGATATTTTTAATTAAAAAGGAGTAGGTGAGTAATTATTGCATGTTTGGTGAATTAGAGCAATCTGAAATATTTGTTTCAAAAGAAGATTCGTCAGCGTTGTCTGACTATTCTTTTGTTGTTTCTTAAGTCAAAATAGACGTAAAATATATTTTAGTGCTAGAGAAAATTATATTAAGAGAGAAAAGCAGAGTACTAAAAACCAAAGAAATTGGCTACCAGGTAACTGAAATGTAAAGATCTCCAAAACGAAAGCAGAAATTTCAGATTTTAAATTATTTGATTTTCTAATTAAAAATTTTAATTTTTGAGAATCTAATTTTTGAATAATATGTATAAGAAATCTTTCAATAGAAAATTTAATTAAAATTATTTCTTCAGTTTCTTTCGTATTTCAGATAATTTCTCAAAAGCAAGTAACTTTGTCTTATTTTAAATTATGAATTACAAAATCATTAAATTCACTGATGTATCTGAACGGAATTTGTTTTTGTTGTGGATATTCATATTAAATAAATAGATTCATGATTTGTTGTCATATCCTCATACTCTAAACGTTCAATTAGCAATTTATTAATTTTGATCTAATTTAAATAAAATTTTTCGTTTAATGTTCTATTTAATTATGTTGAATGAAGCTGACTGAATTTATTTTAGGCTATGCACAACATTATGAAACATAAATGGAAACTATAAAATTTATTATGAATGTATATTCAGAAAACATTATCAGGATAAAATAGAATTTAAATAGCAGGTTAAACAGAATTATAGAAGAAACTTCATACTTCACAAGCAAATACAGCTCATTGACATTCTTAACTCAAGTTTGGTGGAAATTCAATTCATGTATTAGTATGGTGTTCAAGGCATCAAGATCCTTAGAAGGAGAATTTGACATGCAACAATTTTCACAAGAGTACCCAATAAATTTTCTAAGGAATTTAAATTAAGAAATTTAGATAGCCAGCTTCTTGTCTGAAGGCCTTGGTTTCATAAAAATCTAGCGTTCAGCTTTCAAGCCGTTAAATGTGGACGCCTGTTACGGTCCATACTAAAAACATCAGACTGACATATATTACTAAAATGTCTTACATAGAGTTAAAAGACTTCTCTAGATGGCACACACATCTCCGTGCAAGCACATATCTATGTTAAACGTATGTACGGTAAGTTCTCCCATTAACCTTTTTGCTTCTCTATAGTACGTATTTCCATCATTGTAAAGGTCGTATTCTGTAGTGGTCTTAGGAATAATTCGAATTTTTGTCTCTCGCTAGGTAAAGGTATTTAACCCTAGAGATTTAGCTAAAGGTAAACACATCTAGAAACAAGTATGAAACTAAACCATGAATCGTTATTGAAGCGAACATAAACAATTATAACAGACTCGGATGTTCTCGGACTAGTGGTGTAGGTGTTTCATTTGCTGATATTTGAGTAAAATATGGATCATAAGTTTTTTGCATGATGGCGTTTATCATTTCATGATTTATGTAAAATGCCTCTTATAAACAAAATTCAGGGATTGGCCGCAAGATTTAAAGTAAACGGCAAGATTCTGTCAAGAATGCCAGCTATGCACAAAAATCGATCTTAGTTGCATTTTTGTCGTATCTGTTTCTCAATAGAGTTATAGTTTCAAACTGTTTTCAGAAACCACAGCTTTCTGTCTTGGGGCATTCAACCGTCTTCTACTTTCATGAGGGCCAAACTAATTTATAAACGTTATATTATAACTTTTATAATACTATATTATAATAAATATGCTAATAAGTATATGTATATTATAATTTCTTGAACCTACTTTAATAGAGGCGATTTGATTAGGCATAGATGACGTACGAAGCTTCAAATACCTGAATACACCCTAAGGAGTGTGATTTACGCTACATGAGAAATTAGATAAGTTGCTCTCGGAATATAATCTGGTTCACTCAAACAGAGAAAATTAAAAAAAGGGAACCGGTTTTAAATCCGAGTATTCAGTAGTCGCTTTGATAAATAACATAAAAGCTGTTCTTAACTTACTTTCCTTATTACTCCTAAAATTGAAAAAAAATATATTCTACTAAAATTCTGTAGCAAGCGAAAATACGTGAACTTTTTATTATATCTTCGATTCTTCCTTTCTAAAAACGAATTCGAACATTTTTCAGACACATAAACAACACTTTAAGCTAAGTTACGATAAACTTATTAATTTAAGAATCAATAACATAGTCAACTCGACGTAAACGATAATATTTTCGTATTATTTCATTGCAAATTAAGTCAAATGGAGATCTGTGCTTTTAAGGAATAAAGTAAAAGACTTCTAAGCATATATCTGCAATAGAACAGGTATTCTACAGACTTAAAATGATAGATATGTCAAAGATATTTCCTTCCAGATATCGAGGAAACATTCTTTATTACTTCCTTTTTCTTTGCGAATATTCGTCAGCCGCATATACGAGTATTTCATTCAAGTTTTTAGGTAATTATTTATTTATTTATTATCCGAAGAGCAGCTGCACCGCCTTGATGACTATCCAGCTATTGTGTTCAACTGATGAAATCATCTACAATCTGCTACGCCATCTACAATCTGCTACTTCTGTTGGCCCGGCGATCAACAGCGTTTATTTAAACCTTTTTAAGGTTATAGAAAGTTTATATACTAATACATACAATAATTATGCAGGTGTTACATTAGTAATGTATGTTGCGTGTTACATAAATTATACAAACTCAAATTATGCCTAGATATTGAATTTTATATAATTTAGTGCGAAATTTACGGAGAAATTCAGAACTTTACCTTAGCTTATTTTTTATTTTCAGTTTCCGCCAAGAATAACTTACTTAGCAAACTTCTTAATTTATAGCAACCTATTTTCCTTTCCTTTTTACTTCCTTGTAAGATGTAAAAAGGAAAGATTGTACTCGCGAAAAATTTCGGGTAGCATATTTCAACGAAAATGTCCATTTTGTCCGCTATCGAATGATATTTAACGATGTTTTTGAGAGATATCTGAACGTAATGACAGAATAAAGGACTCTTTTTCCCCGAAAAAATTATAAAATCCATTTAAAATGGATTCTGAAGAGATTTTTTCGTGGGATCTGTGCATACGTACGTACGTACGAACGTACGTACATACGTACGTGTGCATGTATCTCGCATAACTCAAACACGAGTAGCCTCAGAACGTTGAAATTTTGTATATAGGATTCATATAACATGTAGATGTGCACCTCCTATTTTGGTTGCGATCGGCTGCACCAAAAGTACATAAATATATGTGTATATATCTCCACTCTGTTACTCAGCTCAGTGAGCTCAGTTTTTTATTCCAATATGTTGGTAAATTGTGCAATTCTTGCTTTAAAAAAGATTGAATTATGTTGTTCTTATCTTCCGGTTAAGGTTTTTACGGCTTTAGTAAATCTGCATGCAAGATTTGTAGAATTATCAACAATTTAAAAGTTAAATAGAATAACGCGCCGAACAATTATTAATTTTGAAGTCAAACAACAAAAATCAGCCTTATATTTGCAAATGTTCACAGGACTAGTTTCGATGGTTTTACCGAATCATCATCCTCAGCTGTCAAAGGCGAAAAAAAATTGCGCACCACCTTGGTTTTGACAATATATACATCGGTCTCTTTTCTTTTAAAAAACATCAGAAAATTGCACAAACTCGGCATTGAGCACTGCCTTGGCTTTACCTATATACACATCGATCTATTTTCACTTTAAATATCAGGGAATTGCGCAAACTCACCATTGCGCACTACCTTGTCTCTGCCTATGTACACATCGATTTATTTTCACTTAAAAAATCCGAGAATTGCACAAATTCGGCATCGCCCACAACCTCGGCTTTGCGCACTGCATTGGTTCTGTCCATGTACACACGATCTACATTCACTTAAACAACCATCACAGAATTGCACAAACTCGGCATTGCGCACTGAGTTGCTTTACCCATCTTCTAGGATTGATTCAAAAAGTAACAAAATATCCGCAAAAATGGAAAGTCCTTTTGAGAAGTTTTATATATATATATATTTGAATGTATGTCAGTTGGAAACCGCCCACAACCTCCCATCTTTAAGAAAATTTAATCTGTTTTATTTGCCATTTCCGAAATATATGCAGACAAATGGCGAAGACACACAGGAAAAACAGGAGCACTGGATTAAGAATCACACAGAAACACTCGATTAAGAACCACCCCATAAGAACATTCAAATGGCAACTGAATTAACTGCTCAAATTTACAAGTAAAAATTTCAATAAATAAAGAAAAAAAATCTGAAAGCTTCAGATTTTATACTACGCCCAAAATGTCGTTTTTTAACGTTTTTTGTGTTACCTTTATTTATTAAATATCATCTTCTGCGCACTTAAACCATAAAATTCAATTCAACAGCAATATTGCAAAATAATTTTAAAACGAGCATATCCTTAGGATTTCCGATACACAGCATCGCGTGCTGCAGATAAAAATGTTTTTTTTTTCTACGCTTTGAAATCACTGAAATTGTTAATCAAAAATTCGTTAAAGTGTTACAAAATATAAAATTGATAATAAAACAAATTTCAAATTCAAATTTGGGCTTCCAGATGCACAAATTCTGAGGAGGATTACGCTATTCAAAATTTGATGGCTTTATGTACCGTTGTTTTATCACAATGCGAGAAACATACATACATTTATGCAGATTCTTCATTATTGAATTTCTTTAACTATAACACAGGACGATAATATTTATTGGCAACAACGTAAATAACAACGCAGCTTCAAAATATTGGGTTAGCCATGTTTGCGCGGTTATTGCCCATTCAAATGAAAATCGCCAAGCAGTGTGCTAAACCGTATTTGCGCCATATGCTTAATATTTCCAATATAAAATTATTATGATTGTATAAAATGTTAAAGTGAAAAATTAAAATTGGTATTTATTTTATAGTTAGATTTGTTGTAACAATGTAATTCAATAAACTTTATTTATTATAAACTGAAATAAGTTTCAAATATTAAAAATATTTTAACTTTTGAATAAAAAGAGATATTAAGAAGAAACATTTCTCTTTCAAATGCATTTAAATTTAATTAAACATTAACAAATGGAATCCTGAAAATATTGAACAGGCATACGTTGAAACAGGCTGCAGTTGATAAAAGGTTGAACTATCTTGTCCGAAAATGTTGTTATCCAAAAGGGTGCAGGTGGTTGTGAATATCCTTATGAGAGTGATATCAGCTTCTTACTCATAATGAAATCTTTAAGATGATATGAAATTCATGAAGATAGCAACAATATTTTCGCACTTAGATTTCTTTCAAATGAGAGCTCAGAAACATCTAACTAACAATATAGCAAATAGTATATGATCCACGTTTTGAAGTATGTAATTTTCAGCAATTTGCTGCATTCCTTTTCCTTTCGGATAGTGAGTAAAATGTACAAATTAAAAAAAAAATATTCTGTTCACCTCTGATTATTTATCTTCTCTCATTTTAATATTCCGAAAGATATATAGTATATTTTTTAAGAAATATACATAGATTATTTCATGAGTAATCTTCTTTTCTTAAAATAAAAGGGGACTTTGAAAAAAAAGGGAACCATTATAGGAAATGAGATAAAGCAGTGTTTAAAGATTGAAACATCTTCATTAAGACACAAACTGTGCGGTGAACTTTATACCGATACATGTAAGATCATTAGATGATTAAAACGTTTACGTTTACCCACACACACGGGCACAAAAGAAACTTGGATATGATTAATTTGTATGGCAGACAATTGCCTTTATTAGGGATACATTTCAACGCCCAACCTCATAATTTAACCCACTCTAATCACGTTCGGTAGATAACTACATACATTTCTCACGACTCAAGAGGTGAAACAAAAAATAAGACCTGAATTATGATAACAATCAAAAGGATAAGAACCCTTTAAACCGAGGAAAATTGAAGGGAATTGCTATGTTAGCATATAAGATGAAAAAAGCTGCTTTTGCTACGTAATCAAAAAATGAAAATAATTGTGATGTTTATTTGTTTTATAATATTATTCTTTTGAATACACTTCGTTATTTTTTGCAAATTATAGGAGTTTAAATTCCACGTTCATGCAAACAAAAAGTTCTCAATCAGAAAGTTAGGTGTATGTAGTATATATATATATATATATATATAAGAAATTAGAAATTTGAAAAATTAAATAATAGGTAAGTTAACATTGAAATCTTGGAGATTATTGCTCATACCAAAAAAAAGGGCATCTACAAGAAACCATTTGCATTTTTAAACTCAAAATACTTTATCGATTTGGACTCAAGAGAGTTATCTACGATCAACATAGGAAAGATAAAACCAATTCTTTCAAATATCGAAATTCTCAAATTTATCAAAATGAAACTAAAAGTGGCCCTTATAGTAGAAATAAAACAGTTAGTTATAATCGAGCTCTCGCGCAATACTTTTACTTCATGCAAAATTTCTTTAATTGAATAAATTTGGCTGCAACTACTAAAAATCTTTTCTGATTAAGAAACAAACTTTCAGAATTTTAGAAAAAGAACTTTGCACATAGCCCGAAAAATTACATTATAAACGATAATACTGAAGTTTATTAAAATATAAAATAAATTCTAACACTAAAAATCAAAATAAAACTGACAACTTCTGCTTCACTTAATTTTTTTACCGCATTTTTGATCAAATTAATTTTAATTAAATATTCCATATAAAAACTTGTTTAGTGTTCCCACTGTTAATATTAGATTTTACGGGTATACTAAAATTTTAGGCTCCCCGATTGAAAACTATAAACAAGATTGCGAGAATAGATAACATTCGTTTCTATCAGGGAAATAAATTATAATTTTTTTTGTTAATGATAACAAATATATTATGTTACCTTGGACTAACAAATAACTGAAAATTTAAAACGTTAACAGTTGATGAAACAAGGTACTAAATTTTGTTAATTTTACTTTGAAGATCAAAATTAAAAAAATAATCTCAGATCATTGTCTGCAATGTTAATTAGCAAATTTTTAAAATGAATAATATTTTTATCCTTATTAGTACCTTTTTAGAATGGGTTAATAACATTTTTGTGCATATTAAAAGTAAAATTTTTAAAATTAAAATTCCGAAATTTAAATTAAAATACCCAAAAATCTATAATTGCATCAAAAGTTTTAAAAAATACCGTTTATCATTACCCCATAGATAAACGAAAAAAAAAACTTGAGCAGCATTTGGAAAGCATTTTATTATAAATTCATTGAGAAAGGGATGAAAAATTAAATAAAGTATAAAACTTCCAGTTACAATAAAAAACATGATACCATGATAAATATACTATCTTCCTTCCATAAAATAAAAAATTTCAAATGAATAGTATTAAAACAATTTTTCCAATTTTTATTCTTTTTCGAAATTTCATAAAACACCAGTTAAGTTCATATTTATTTATAATTCTAAACATTAAAAAAAATGAAATCAATTCAAATTGATTTTTTTAAAAAAATTTTAAGAAAGTTCGTAACATCACTTTTCAACGTAAAACTTTTAATTAATTAAACATTTTACTAAGTTTACAATTAATAAAAAAATTTGAATTTACACAGTAGTACTACTAATAATACAAGCTTAGGAAACAGTGCTTACACTACTCAAATTTTATCTTGCATTCATTACCACCACTTAACGTTTATTCACGTTACACATGTTCTTCCGGAAATTTTTCTTTCTAGGAAGTAAATTTTAATTTCCATTTCACTTTAATTTTAATCAAAGATTGATTTTATTTATATTTTCATTTTTTATATTTTTGTAATACATAATGTTGTTTAGATTTCTCCCGCTTTCTTAGAATGCATTCGTGGTGTAGTGGTCAGCACACTCGACGCGTATTCGAGAGGTCCGTGGTTCGAGTCCCGGAGGGCATTGCTCATTTTTCATCTCTCCTACTTCGAACTAACCTAATGTCTTTATATAGTAAATTTAAATGCATTATTTTAAACAATAATTTTGTGTTATTTTACCATTTTACTAAGTAGCCCTCACACTACTCATCTGAGAACTTTCAATATTCATCGGATTCGTCACAATATACGAGGTGCAGTTAGAAAATTAATCGCGGACCAGGAGAAATAAATTTCAATTTATACAGAATAAGATATTATACGCTAGGAGATATTTCCTCAACTTCCGAACTGTGGGTTGAGAATCGGTATTTGTTGAGTCTCGTAATTTTTTTAAGTTTGCTTTGTTACAATACGATTACGTATAACGTTGTTACATATAATTTATTGCATTTTGGGTATTATTAAGTTTATTACATTCTTACATTGAGGTTTCATTTATGTTCTGACAGACACAGGTAACGTTCAAAGTACTGTAAAAAGATGGTCGACACAGAATATGTATATAATTACTTCTTCATTACATTATATACTAGGATTCAAATTCCATGCAAAACATCTATGTGTATGTGTGTCATAACAAGCTGCAAGGTGTTGCTATCAGTGGTAAGCGAGTTTTGAGGAGATAGCAAGTATGCTAAATTTAAACTCTTTGTAAAATTTCTAATAATCAAGTCCCTTATTCTTTTTGCTTGCTTGTTTACTTAATATTTTTACTTGTAATAGTGTTTCTCTTCCTGAAAGTTAGAGTTTTTTCTAGTTTTGTTTAAATTTGGTTTAGTGCATTGTAGGTAACTTAAAAATTAAGCAGATGCTAGAAAGTATCATCCTTTGGCAATACATTTCTCGCTAGGTATCAAGTTGTTAAACAAGCTGATGTGATTAAATTGCATTGTTTAATTTCCCAGTTAAAGTATTGAAATACAGTGTAATACATATATATGCAATGAGATACAGTATTATGTGTATATATTTATAATAATGTATATATAATCAAAGTCATGATTCGCAACCATGAAATGATAAGTATATATATATATATACATATATCATATATATACATATACATATATCATTCGATGGTTGTGAATCATGACATTGATTATTACCTTTCTATTATTTTCAAAATTAGACAAAGGAAGCTTAAAATTTTGTAAAAAGAATTTATATAAATATTTTGGAATGTGTTTATAGGAACTGACATGCAAGGACATGGGCTTGTAGGCTTCTAGATATTTATAAAATTTTATTAAATTTCTTCGTATTGAATTTTATTTCAAATTACTCTGTGTGCCTTCCTATTTAGGTCTGTACATTTCATCACTGTTAATTGTGCTGCAGGTTTATGCTTATAATTATTAGTTTTTATAGAAATTTGATCTACTGTTCTATTTTTGTGTTTTGTTTTTTATAGGGATTATGTATATAGATACCCGTTCTACGTATGGATACTTCACCCCTATGGTATAATTCTAATGGTTTTGTTTATGGGTTTTTGTCTACTGTTTTGTGCAGTGATTTTCCCAATACGTACACGTATTAGTCTGTAGATTTTTGTGTACTGTGATTTGTGTACAAATCTCTTTAAAAGCTTACAGAGATTTCGCCTATGGATATCCACATAGGTCTGAGTTTTTGTCTACTGGTTTTTATGTGGAAGACCTACGGAATATATATATTTTAATGGAGATTTGGCCTATGGATACGCATAAAATTCTGGTTTCTGGCTATGGGTATTTACAGGGATTTTATTTACAGTACCCATATGTTCTAAAGGCTTCTGTTTATGGGATTTTATGGGGCTTTGGCCTACTTGTACCCGTACAATTGTATGGGTTTTTTACCGGGATTTGGCCTATGGGTACCCGTACAGCTGTACGGTTTTCCTTCTATGGGTTTGTACGGGGATTTGGCCTACAGGTACCCCTACAGTCGGACGGGTTTTTACGGGGATTTGGCCTACGGGTACCCGTACAGCTGTACGGGTTTCTTTCTACGGGTTTTTAAGAGGATTTGGCTTACGGGTACCCGTAGGCCAATTCCCCGTAAAAAAAAATTATGGGTTTCCGAGGCATTTTTAGCAGGGATGTTTTTACTTATTTTCACCTGTTATTTTGGTTATTGTTCTATCCCTTACTCAATTTAAATTATTATTATTATTATTATT
This sequence comes from Stegodyphus mimosarum, assembly GCA_000611955.2. Classification (NCBI taxonomy): domain Eukaryota; kingdom Metazoa; phylum Arthropoda; class Arachnida; order Araneae; family Eresidae; genus Stegodyphus; species Stegodyphus mimosarum. The sequence goes on from KK121244.1 coordinate 277,259, forward strand.
AT